>JARQTH010000447.1:291176-319484 GCA_030142595.1 Trachelus iudaicus | reverse complement strand
AAGCGCCTGGAAGCCAGATAGCTACCGGTGTGAACCATCGCGGGGCCAATGCGGAGAGAGTTTGCCACCTAGTGAACCGAAACGGTCATTATACCGAGCAACTCCCCGTGTCCCGCCGATGCTACCGTTCTCCCCTTCAGTCGGGAGGTACCGACAGTCCGCACCACCCTGGACGGGGAAAGAGACGGGACGACCGCCACTTCAAGGGCCGCCAGGAACTGGCGAGAGCACATCCCGCCATTCGAACTTGGCGCGGCACCATGGGCCCTGAAAATAGTGCAGCCACCCTCGAAGGCCCAAACGCCGCCCAATCAGCGCGCGCTAGAGAAACTACCAGGGCGCCACCACCACCCAACGAGGGAGCAACAAGTTACTCGTCATTCGTCGTTGTACTGTCAGCGCGGGTGCCGGTATTAAGCAATTGAAAACTTTTCGGTGTGTAACTGTAATACTGCGTAGCCCATTCCCGAGGTCCTGGAGATCTTCCCGGTGATATCCAAGGTGAGCCCTTACGTTACCTCTAAGAGTTACCCTCATAACGAACCAGCATCGTCAATACATACAGTAGAATAGTGCCCGGGATCGGTAACGATTCCGGTGACCGATTTCACATAGTCCCGTCCGGTAATTGTCTACCGTGTGACGAGTATCGTATGCCGGGGCCTCGTTCCTCGAAGATCTTCGCTTATGTTTTGTATGTCTAATTGTCGCGAGTTTTCTTATTCTGGATTATCTATTTCATTATCTTCAACGGAAGTGAATACGTGAATAAGTGTCCCTTGCGGCTGAATTCGCTGGCTACCGCTTCTCGGTAGACGGCGTATTGTCTAGAATTGTATTATATAGCATCGTAGTGTATTGTATAATACGTGTACTATTGATGTAATCTTTCTCTATTTCTTTCTATTTCAATACTACTTTAATCGCGTTAGTGCGTTCTAGGGCGGCCGTTGGTCGTCCGTTGGTGTTGCTAGTATACTCTCCTCGTAGAGAATATTCACTCTAGTATATTTGCTATACCCGACACGTACTTTTGTTTCACCAGAACGCCACTTGTCGTCATTTACTACGTCTCGTATCGTTCGTCCGTTTTACGTACCGGCCACCCATAGTGGGCTGGGATTTCTTAGCGATAATTTGTCATTGTTCAGGCCTTTCGCCGCCCAGGTCCCGTTGAGGTGACCGACCATTGTTTTTTTACCGTACTTAGCGGGATAGTGTTCGGGCGTTCATTGTTTAAATGTTTGGCTGGTAGAGGCTACCGTACTACATTGTATTCTCCCGTTCACGGGAGTTCACTGTTAATATAATTTCTCCTTATTTTGTTATTGTTACTAAATCTCTCGCATTATTTTATTCGTGTACGAAACCTTCCCGCGTGTGTGTGAGAATTTACAGGACTCGCCCCTCTATCATTCCCGTGGGCTGAGTAGCCAGGGTATCGCGGAGGATTTCTCGGCGGTGTTACGACATCGTTCGGATGTCTGGCGCCCAGTTTCCGTGATTTTTCGCAATTTTCAGAATATCTCGATTCTACCGATTTCCTTCCCGGGCACCGTACGTGATCCTCCGGTCAATTGTAGACCTTGTTGCTAATATTTCTCTATTACTTATCGGAAAGCAGTAACGGTCACAACATATATATATATATATCTATAGGGCGACTGAACCTCCAGTTGAGAGAATGGTCCAATTATCGGGAGCAATTAACACTCTCGCCAATTGCCAATAAAAGTTAAAATAAGTAATTAGCAGTCTTCCGTACCTGCTTGCAATTAACTTACGTGCACAGCTGCGTTTTTCCATTAATGCCAATTTGACCCTCCCAACATATTTATTCCCCCTTAGGTTTGTTTCTCAAAGATAAAGAATCCTCCTGGCAGTGTACAGTCCCTTGTGAATTGTTTTTTATCAAGAATTTTTTTTTCTCTACACAAAACTTCCTTCGCCAAAGTTACGAAAGAGTCCAAGGTTCGTTTCTACTGGACGATACGCGAATATGGAGAAAAAGTAAGTGGAGAGGATTGAATGGGGACGAAAGGGAGGAAGACCGTATCGATACGCGTGTCTCGACGTATCGCCGCTTTCCCTTTTCCAAATCATGGCAAGGCCAGTAAAAATATTCTTAGTGTTACGATCACTATTCTACTTCGATACTTTTTGTAGAGTCAGCTATTCCGCGCATGGACGCACAGCCGCGCATTTACTCGCTCGTATTTTTCATATTCTCTCATGTTCCCGTCTTTTTCCGTCGGGCAGGAGGGACAGCGAATGCCGATACATTCAGCCCCCCTCCCTGCCCCTACGCCACGCAGTCCTGTTGCGATGTTGTGGCGGGAGGGTGAAGGAGACTGGAGGGGATGGTAGAATCTACGTGAGTCAGGAGAGTGCGGTGAAGGGGTGGCATTCGTTTGTACTGGGAGAAGAGTGGCCTTAAATCACTGGTGATTTCACCCCTGTCCATCATTTAGGGAACACGCCTTACGTTCCCTTGCTTTGGGTTGCTTTTGTTTGCTTCGGTTTCCTTCGGGTTGCTTCGGGTTGCTTCGGGTCGCTCCTACCACAGCCAAAAGATATTGCGTGATACTCGGCTTTTTTCCTAGACCCGTCACGATATACGCGTTTAATAAGAGTGCGTCGACCTTCCTTCTCCTTTCTTTCATCTTCTGGTCCCTCCTATTTTCCTTTAATTTCCACTCCTTTCTTTTCTTCGCTCGGCCCTCTCTTTACCCTTCGCTTTGGTCAAAATGTAACTGAACCTACACACGCACGCGCCAGCGTGCTTTCGGCGAATGCAGGGCTGCTGGACGTCTCTTTTAAATTATACTGCTTTCTTCTCCTTAAATATTCTTCGGTCTATTTTCCTTCGAAGGATAATAAAGGTGGGATTTTCTTTGTTGTTTCAGCCGGGTAATGATTCCTACGCGTTCGTCGAATTCGGAAACCACTTGGGTGCATCCGCAGCCGTCGCAGCCCTAAACCAGAGACATTTTTTAGGAAAGGTAAGTCAGCCATTTAAGTATTTCATTAATTTCTCCCCTTTCTTCCATCTCTTTCTCGACTCTTTGATCGTCAACTTACAATGGAGTCTACGGAATCTGAAGTACAGGGACTCGAGTAACTAATAGCAGGGAATTCCTGCTAGCGCGTATCGAACTTGAGTTCTCTGGGATTCCATTGGATCCTGTCGAATTCGGTCGAATCCGGTCGAATCCTGTCGAATTGAGTACGCAGGACAATGCGAGTCCTGGAACGTTACTCGGTTTCTTAATACAGCACATCAAAGCCACGACGACGCAGACCCACGGCCCAATACAGAAGCGGCAAGTTTAGTCGCTTCGCAATGGCTAAAGTTTCCTCGTTCACGGTTACCGAAGAGGAGTGCGAGGGTCGAGCCTGGTGAATGGGTGGGTGGCTGCTTCAACTACCATGCTAAGGTATTGGGATCCGGTTGGAATAGCTAATGCTGGAATATGTCATACTTTGGTGGGATGCGGTCAGAATTATACATGTTTCGAGATACACACACCCAGTAGCAGGAGGCTTCTGTGTCGGCAGGAGCCTGTCTCTCTCCCTCTGCGGTTCTACCTGAGTTTCCACCCTCCCTGCGCCAACTCTGTCCTATCCCATGCGAGTAGCAGCAGCTACACCTCGACCTCCCACCTCCCACCACCCACTGCCATCGCCCTCTTCCTCCCACCCAACGCAGAGAGTTACTCGGTTAGTTTAGATTCGCTCAAGCAAGTTTTGATGTCGTGCACGGCTCTCTGGCTCTCGTGTGCAAGAGTAAGCCAGTAGGGTGGGGACAGGACCAGGGTCAGGGGACCGGGAAGGGAAACCGATGCCGACGCCGGCGTCGACGCTGACGTTCAGACTGACGATGTCCTCGCTACCCTTGCACACACATTACCAATGCCGAACTCCTCCTAAGAGATTCAATCCCGGAAATTCCCTGGTGCGCTAATGCGGAGCGACGTGGTTGCCTCGAGATGCATCCGAAGGGGGTGAATTCGGGAGTTTCTTGATTAACGAGAGATCGTTACGACGTTGTGATCAATTATCGATACCAGTTATCATTTCTTTGATTAAGACAATCCAGTGTGGTATGTTCCAGATAAGATTAAGTTCGGCGATAGGCATACGCTAATTAGGGGGTGCTGACAGGCTATTGGCAATCGGGCCCTTCCTGTTCAACCTCCCCCCTGTCGTTGCACTCCATCATACTTCCGTATCTCTGAAGTGCACTGGGCGTATAGGGTGGTTTGTACAGTCAACCTAAGGAATATAAAGAATGCTCGGCACTTAAGTTCCGCAATGCGGTTGTGTGGAGGGGGACTCGAAGGAAAGCGCGGCATTCGCTATATACGAGGGGAATTAACTTCGAAGTTTAACGCGATACGAGCATCCCCCCAATCTCCTAATTCTTAATGCCAAAGCAGCGACTTTAACCTCCTCATTTGACCTCTTGCCACTCTGGCTCCTATCTTTCCTCCCTTCCCATCTTGCTCCAGCTCTCTTTCCTCTTTAGCCGACTCCATGGATGCTCGCGAATTCCCATAGTGGCCATGATGAAATATGTCTTGCGAATAATTAGCACTTAAATTATTAACGTTCTCGAGGAGTTCCATATCTTTTGCCGTTTCCCACTTTTACCTTGAGTCTCTAATCTCGACATCGTGACCTTGCAAGATCATCTACTAGAATAATAATGTCGATTGATAACAGGAAGTGTTCGCGATAACAAAGCCGTCGCTGTATCTCATCGACGAGACTAGTCGATCGGCAAATTCACGTGAGACTCTGAGCGCCGGTATTAAATCCTGAGAAGTAAATCCGCAGCATCCGATTAATTTTCTTTTCGATAGAAGGATTCAAATTACATGTTTGCTCAACAAGATTCTGAGTCACAGCTCCTCGCACGTACGTTTCTTTTCACTTACGAGGATAGAGGGAAGTTCGGATGAATACAGTTGACAGTCTGCGTGAGATTATTTGATGCGGGACTCGCGGCAGCTTTCTATCGGCTCGATCGAAGTCGTTCCGAGAATTGAAAGGAGGCTCGTTAACGACTTTCCCGGTGCTGTCAAACCTAGAGTGAAAGCTGAAACCGTGAATGCTTGAGAAAACAAATTCGACCTGCCGTCTAGTCCCCTTTGAACTATGAAGAGACACGCAATTGACCTCGGTCGAGGGCCAAGCGGTAGGAGGAGGGAGGCGGAGGGGAAAGAAGGTTGAAAAGTGAAAGATGTGGGGACAGGGTGCGGCAGAGGTAAAGATAAGCACGAAGAGCAAAAACAAGGAAGAAGCGCCAGGGGTGGGATTCAATCTTCATCGGTGACGAAAAGCCCTGCTCGCTCTAACCTCCTCGTCCCTTCGGGAGCTGATTTTGTATTAATGCGAAGCAACACCGTGAAATTACCTACATCTACGGAAACCCGCACCACCCGTTCCACTATGCTAACCCACTGATCTTCTTTCTTGGTCTGCTTCCTCGGTCCATCCGTCCTTTTCTCTCTTGCGCGCAGCATCCTCCTTCGCGACCTCGAAAGCACCTATCCTCCAGGCACCTCCAGGAACGAAGGCACGTTTCCGGCGGAGGATCAGCCCACCTCCAGCCTCCCACCGAATTAAGCAAGGATTCGCCTGGGAGACGTATGTTACCAGAGTTCAGATCAATTGTATCGAGTTACAGGAACTTCCGGACTCACCCCCTAATAGCTACGCCTCGACCTCAGGACGTGGATAATTTCCTTCGCTTTTGTCGATTCTCTTTAAATGATCAGCGTCGTGGCGAACTCTTACTCTTACGTTACTCTCTCGTGGAGCTCACTCTTTTACCTTGGTGGTTCGTTAAGGACTGGATGCGAACGAAGCCGAAGCCGGAAGGGGTTAAGGGTGTGTATGGATAGACCTGAAGGATAAGGGACGAGTCTACGTAGCTATGCAAAGGGCAATTGGGATGGTCCTAGAAACGTCGTTAAAGGTTGAACCAGATCGGAAGAGTCGGGACAGAGTCGGCCTCGAGAATTTTACGTTGGAAGATGCGAGTTGCAGAAACGGAAATCAGTTGGGAGCGAAGTTACGATTGAGATTTAAGTTATTGACAAGCTACTTTGCCGAACCTCCGTCGAGATCTCGCTGGTTTATCCCCGTGGCCCACTGCCTCCTGATTTCCCACAGGACTCAACCCTTGAGAAACCATTCTTCTGCCCACAATGACTCCACCCGATTCGAGAAATCCAGAGCAGCCTCTCGAATCCGCACACCCATTCACCCCCATTTACCCCCATTCACCTCCATACACCGACCCAGCCTCCTTATTCGTCTCTCATCCCTATCCCGTGTGTATTATTCGTATGCGAACGTCATTGTCGATTGACATATTCGATCGTCCTTCTTCCCCCGCCCGTTCCCTGTTCTTCGCTTGGTAAAAAAATAAATTTTTAAAAATTGTTGAAACTACAAATTCTTAATATTATCGACGTGGATATTATCAGACTTTACTAAGGAATGATCTAGACTAGGAAATCTACGACAGTAATGTACCGAACAGTTCCATTAGCTATAAGGGGCTGTTCGCTATTTCCATTAGATTATACGAAACGTCCTGGAATATTGACGTCCTAAGTTCACTATAATTACCATTGTAATAATAATGACAGTAATAATGTCACGAAGCACAATGCCAGCAATAACGATGTTGGAACTGGCATGCTGCTAGTCCTGCCTCTCTAATAAAACAGAAGTTGTTGCGATTCCGCCAGTTATGGCCACGCGGCACGCGAGTAACTCGACTCACCTCGTAAATACTGGGATACCGCTTACGGAGAGGACGGAGTAAAATCAGAGCGAGAAAGAGACAGGCAACGGGTGACCGAGTAATTGAGTGAGATACGGAGAGTCGCTGAGCTCGAAGCTCGAAGCTCGAAAAGCTCATTGTTTCGACTTCGAGAATCCGACACGGCTAGACGCGGACGCGGATAAGGACCAGCAGAAATTACAGACGATTCTTGGTCAGCCCGTAGGGCAAAGATTCTCCTCAGGTTGTTCGGAAGAAGGAAACCACAGGGGCCATTCACCGGAAGCCACTGGAGAGACGACTGGGTGGTCGGAACCTTCAAAGCGTTTGGCGTTTCGTCATTCTTCCCTTATTCCTTACTTTCTCTTATCCTTTCAACTTCTTATCTTTTCCCTCGCACCACATTTTTTTCCATTTTCGCTTTGTCTTTTTTTTTCGTCAGTGAATATCCCGCACGCAGACCAAACGATGGCGCTCGGACATTCGTCCCCCCTTGCCCCCGCCCGCCGCTCCAGCCTCATAGTCCAGGACCTAGTATATTTTATCGCATTACTGGCATTGTTGCAGAGCTCCGTCCGGCGCACTCTCACGCACATGTATGCACACTTATTGTTAGTTACACTCATACGTGCACATTTGAACAACGAATCTAGTTACGTACGTGTAGGCTGATAATATATATGTATATATACCTGGCTGCCGTATACATCCGTCCATCCCTTTCGGCTCGACGGCGAACACCATTCCGCGAGGATTAAATATTGACTGCGATTCTGATTTATAGTAATTGCCAAATGGCGCAGGGGAGTGTGTGGGTGTGTGAGAGAGAGGGAGGGAGGGAGGTTAATATAGAGTTTTTTGGTGTGTACGAGTATTTCTGTATAAGGGTGGTAGAAGACAGCGAGGAAAATAAAGAAAATTGGAATGGGTACAGAGGGTCGTATTATTTCAGGAGAGTTTTTGGCTGCTGACAGATGCATTTCCCAAAGCATTACGAAGGTCTCTGGTGCGAGACTCGATTTACCTTCTGGCTTTTATTTGGAGACTTGACTTTATCGTAGAGAGTATTTTTTCCCTCTTTTTCCGGAAAAGAGGGTGTATCGGTTGGCAGATAGCTGCTCTCGGGTGGTTGAAAAGTCTCGTTAAGAGGGCTGGTCGCTTCTAGCAGCATCCTGGGACAAATAGAGCCGATCGCCCTGACAAATTAGGGTCAAAAGTCACTACAAATCGATCAGATTTGACCGAGTACGCTTGGCCGGGGTTACGTCGAGTGTATCTGGGCTACCGGAAGTCAACAGGATGAAATTCCTAGTTCATCCTATATCAAGGCTCTGACAAGGTCAACGCAATTTTCTGGTTTTCAAACAATTATTTCGGTATGGCGGTTGTTCCGTAATTAATTATTTGTTAATTGCCGCTAATTAAGGATAAATAATGAGAGGGGTCGAGAGTGAGAGATAGAAAGAGAGAGAGAGAGAGCGAGATGGAGTACACACGTGCGAGAAAGAGAGAGCAATTCACTAGTTAGCAGCCAGCGGTGATTTAATGCAAGAGCACCAGGCGGCGCCCGATTATTTTTGGTTTTAGTCGTGGCGACCATTATTTTTGGTCTGCTGCTTACACACTTGGATTCTACTGCGCAATTTACTGCGCAGTGCTAAAGAGTCACAGGTTGCAAGTCGCCTCGTGCATAGTACCGAAACACTTATATACTACTCCAGTATCCTAGCGAATGAAAAACATATCGTTTGGCGAATTTTTTTTTTTTACATTAAATTCTCTATAATAACAATTCATTTATGTACGATATCAAAGGGAAAGTGTAATGGCGGCAAAGATAACCCATAGTGGTAATTCATGGATGATTTCGGTGGACAAATGAAATAAGTGATGAGGAGTCAAACCATCGCCGGCGGTGAGTGGCAACAAGAGAATGATTGGTTGGAGGGTGAGCAAGAAAGAGAGAGAGAGAGAGAGAGAGAGAGAGAGAGAGAGAGAGAGAGAGCGCAAGAAGAGCGTAAGGGAAGAGTAAGGTCGAGCCGTCAGACATTTTTATTAATTCCTCTCAGATACAATTAGTTGGTCTATTCGTCAGACGCGTTTCATTAAGTTCTCCTTCCAGGAGCCTTTTACCGACCCTAACCCGATGCTTCTTTACTCTTCCCGAGTCCTTCTACCCTTTGGACCCTTTACCAACATTTGAGCCCCTTTGGCACCCTTTACCTTTTTCTCACATTTCCTTTGGAGTTGCCTCCGTCTTGGAACTTCATTCGATCCCAGCTATTCGCTCTCTCGCCGGAAAGACCTTTTGGAAGCCAAGGCCATTCCTGAGGTTGTCTGTATCTTCCAAGCTTTCTCATCTAACTCCCAAAATGTTCTTTCCTTTTATCATCCTCTGGAGCGATGAGTATCTTCACCATTCGTTTTTCTCATGTTGATTTTCATGATCCCTTTTCTTCTCATACAAACTACACGTAAAACCGAAGCTGCGTGTCGTGCGTCCTTTTTCAAATAACCCTAAGAGAAGCCGAACATCGACCCAGGCGTGTCGGGGCATGGTGCTCCCTAACCGAATTGATGGAGTGGTTAATACGTTACGTATTACGTATAGCGCGGAACGTGGATCGTGCGACAAGCAGACTTCGAGTCAACTACTAGTGGAAGATAAGAGGAGGCGGAGGAGGCGGAGGAGGAGGTTGATGATTGATGGTTGATGGTTGAAGAGAATTCAGTTGAGAGAAAGAGAAGGGGGAAGTTGGAAATTTAAAAAGTTGGCAGTAGGTAGCTGGAAAATTGGCGGTTTGAAAATTGTAAATTTAAAGAAATAAAAAGTTGGCAGTTGTGTAACGTAGGTTACGTAATGTAAGTGAAAATGTAAAGTCGGCAGTTTAGAAATGTGGCTATGTGGAATGTTGGAAGGTCCAGGTTGGATGATGAGACGTGAAGTGTGGAAGTTGGACGTTGAAAGTTGGTAATGTGGAATTACGAAATGATGGAATGTCGAGACTGGCTTAAGAAAGAAGCTGGATAGTAAAAATTTGAAGTATCCAGGTTCATAAAGAGGAAACAGGGAAACGGCGTTATTCTCTAATGGAAATTAAATAAAAGAGAATCGAATGAACTGTAACCAAAATTCAGTGCTCGGTCGATGGAAAACAAAGGGCCTCGGGCGAGCGTCCGGAACGAGCGAACGCCAGACACGAAGGGTGGACGAGGATAAGGATGGGGATGAAGTAGGAACGGGAGAAAAAAGGGTGGAACCGTTCGATTGGGGCTCCGTGAGGGTGACAAGGACGAAGGGCCAGAGGGGAGAGTTCGAACAGAGAAATACGTATCCAGTTAGTTTTACACTGTGGCTCCAATTGATTCGAAATCGATTGTCGTTTGAGCGATTTTCAATTGATCGACTAGCAGCACCATCGTAGGACGGAGGGTTAGATTCCTTTCTCTTCGGTTCCTCTCGGTTCGCCTTGGTTCTCTTCGGTTGTTCTACTCGAGTCGACTGGCTGCGGAATTGCGTGTTTCAGAAAAAAGGAGAGAAAACTCCCCCCCGCCTCTCTCTCTTTCTCTCTCTCTCCAAGCTAAGCCCTCAACCAATTGCATCTCGTTTTTCAGGATCGCTCGTCTCACTCTGCCTTTTCATTCTTCTGCATGATCTACCACTAGCAATGGCACCTTTCCTATGGTTCAGCCTTAAATGTTTCTTCTTCTTCTTCTTCAGCTACCGTTTCCACTTTATTTAGTCAGACTCGCGACTTTGATCTTTAGCATCCCGCACAATTTTCGTAAAGGGGGGTGATGCTGCGAT
Organism: Trachelus iudaicus; assembly: GCA_030142595.1. Taxonomy (NCBI): domain Eukaryota; kingdom Metazoa; phylum Arthropoda; class Insecta; order Hymenoptera; family Cephidae; genus Trachelus; species Trachelus iudaicus. Next base: position 308,877 of record JARQTH010000447.1, on the reverse strand, counting down.
TTATAGTTGAAATTAACAAGTAGATTCGAATTTCCATAAATTATTTTTCCATTCTACTACACTTATGGACACTGCCCTCTACGTACCCAACGGAGGTCACTAGACGCGCTCAGAGTAATCTCTAAGAGCAGCGGGTTTATTGGAGAGAGGAAGGGGAGGAAAGGTAATCGCCACGCACGTTGTGGCAGCTGCTGTCATCGTTAAACCCATTCGAACAGCCTGCGATCCATGTTAATTAAATCAGTCAACGTGTGTTTCGCAATGTCCGTACTTCATATCAAGTGCTTGCTACACTTATATCTCTATATATATCCGACATGGTGGAATGGGAAGCGTTTGAAAGTTACAGCCAGCCGTTTGCTACAGTTTCCATCAGTCCCAGCCGACTGTACGATATCTTTTCGGTAGCACCAACGGAAAGACTCGTTTGACTTGTCTTCCGTTTCTTTTTCTTCAGCAGCTCCCTGCGAGAGCCATACGGGCCGTAGTAGCGGTTAGCCAAGCAGAAGTCCTTTTTATTTCCTCGTGACAAGCGCCACGGGTCTTGCAAGAAGACAAGGTAGCGGGTGGCTGGCCAGAGGTAGTCGCCGGTAGTTTCTAGGTGCTAGGAACAAAGGAGAACAGTCGCGGAAGGGTCGTGAGGGCTCTGGAGGTTGGGAAGGGCGCCCGGAAATAATGAAAGGGTGTTTATCCAGAATTAGGTCCATAGCCCGTACCATCCCGACCCCGCATCCCCTTGCTCCCATAGAGTCCATCGTTCGCTCATTCAGACAAATTAGCCCGGCGGCGGCGGTCCTTTGTAGTTTCGCGATTCAAAGCGCGTTTTACTTTGCCGCTCGCATTCGTGTTGGCACAGCTCTTCAACACTTCATTTGGACAAGGCTCCGCGCTCGCCGAAGAATAAAGGCCTCCCACCGACGCGAAGCGTCGCGACGTCGTCGAAAGTATCTTTCTCCCGGGCGGCGCATCCATTTCGAATTATCCCCGAATCGCTTCCGGCCGATGCTCCGTCTGGATGATCCAGGATTTCTGAGCTCTCGGTTCGCGAAATAATCTCGAAATTGTACGAGTAACGACGAAGAGACGACGATACGGCAAAAGGAACAAGGAACTCTCCGGAAGCTTCGCACTTATCGCCGCGGGTTGTTTAGGCGCTCTAAGTTTCTGAGTAAACGTTGGCCTAACCCGCGCATTACCTACACCTAGTTCTTTGGATGGACTCCCAGCCAGAGGCTCGACGAGGAAATTCGGGAGTTCCCGAGGATCCAGCCTGCAGAGACTATAGGGTTTCAACAGGCTATACACACTCCACACTCTCTGCTATACGGAATCTACAGGGGTTGACGGGTATAAGGATTACGAAGCCTGTGGGCTCCTCTTCGAGTCTGGTATCCTCCACTTTCTTGGCTGATATCGAAAAACCTCCCTCAGGGCCACCAGGACCATCGGCGCAACTGGGGCTCCCAGGCATATAGTAGAATTAAAAACAAACACTCCTAGGGGTTGCTTTCCTTCGGGCGCTGCGCTCTCCGCACTCTTTACCCTCGACGGGCTTTGCCGTCACTATATATATATATATATATATATATAATGTATTAGAGAATGACACGTCAAGCGCAAAATTACTCTCTGGCGTGCGGGTTATCCTTTGTACTTTGATCCGGAAGCGACACAGTTATTAGGCTGACTATCCGGGAGTGTGCGTTGACTTCCAGGCCTTGCGAATTATTTTCAAGAGCCATTTAACGTCGACTCTCGAGCACATGTGAAGTTTAACCTTCAAATTTGAATATTTTTCTACCCTCGTGTGCGATTTTCGGGGAAGCTCGGGAAGATCTCAAAATTTGTTATTCGGGATGTTGGGTTGTTTTTAACGAATCGTTTTTTTGGGTCGGTGTCGAGGCAAAATGTTGATTCTGACTGAAGGTAAAAGAATGGCGCGGGTGGGAGTATAGTGGGAGTTTTAGAAATAGCCGGACGTTAGAGGAACGCGGGTAGCTCGATCCATTAATCTCGAGAATTAAAAGAAAATTAATTATAGTTGTTGCAACTCGAGTGGCTTGGGTGATGGACGACGAGGCCTGAGGGAGAGGAGAGACGCGAGACAGGGGAGGGGATGGGCCAGAGTAATAGCAAGTAGAGGAGGAAGTTGCCGGGAATACCAGTGGCAACAGTTGAGATATCGGTGGGTGATAAAGAGCTGTTTCTTGTACGGTGTCGTAAAAATGAGAGAATACTGGAAAAAGTGAAGGAGGATGAGGTAATACAGATTCCAGTTTCTTTAAATATATCTCTAAGCTCTGCTCTTCGTCTCATCTTCTGCAGCATCCATTAAAAGATCCAGCATGGCGCCTTCTCTTTTATGTCAGTCTCCTCCGAGCTACTGCGAGTCCTAATCAACCGCTCGATTCCTGGTTAATTAAAGCTTCCCGCTTGTTACTTATGAAACAATTATGTGAATTACTCGGTGGTCCTAGGGGTTCGAGGAGCGCCTGGCCCAATTCTCTTCCCGGCGTCTCCTCGAGCAAATGAGTCGATTCAAGGATTGCGCGCGAGGACACTTTGGGCTTCTAGCAGAAAGGGCGCCTGCCATTTTGACATTTTCTGCCACTTCCAAGTAGATTGCTTCAGACGTTCCTAAAGTTCCGCGCGAATCTTCGAGCAAAATAATATTCCGTTACGTATAACTTTTCGAATTGCTCATAATCAACAATCAATTTATTCGATTAAGAGGCCAAAACTTTTTGGCCTCGATGCTTCCATTCGCGTTCTTTCGAATTAGTCCTTTCATCGATCACGTCTCGCCACAAACCCCTTTTGACCCAATAGACAGAAAGAAGCCAATACCTAAGCGAATCGAATAATCTTTTGTTTTTTTCCCTAGGAGTCCGATGGTGCGTGGACTCTAGAGATGTGGATGTCGTAGGACAATAATAGTAGGTACGCAGGAGCTAAGAAGAGAGAGGGAGAGGGTTAAGGGGGAGCGGGGTGAAAAGTAGCGGAGAAGGAGGAAAGAGGACTCTTAAATATTCTTCTCATTTCTTATGCAGAGTATATTTCATTCATTCGTTCGGTCGTTCATGTATATACATATTCCATAGTCGGTTGAGTTGGCTGAAGAAAGTCGTGGTAACGTGAAAGTGCGGAGAGAAAGAGAGAGAGAGAAAAGAAACGACTGGGAAGCCACGAGGGAGCCTTTTTCGCTCGCCAAAAAATTCTCGATGATTTGTGCGTCTTATCTGCATTTTAATTACTTCGAATAATTCCCTGAATAATCATTGTTCCACCGTAGGGATTTTAGGGGCTGATACTTTGAGCACGATTTTTACCCTCGTCAATATATATATATATAGGTACATGTATTCCTCCTCTAAAAATGGTCTGTATGTACGTGTAATGCGTTTGGGATTTACCGTTTTTCTCACTTTTCTTCTGTTCCACTCTTGACCGATTCTCCTCTCATATCTCGCGCTGCTAACGATCACCAATTGTTTTTCGCTTAGCGAGCCTGAAAATGGGAGCGCGTAGGAGTCGGAGTAAAATTCGAATCCCTCATTGGGATTTTCCCTTTTAACGTTTTAAGCCGACGCCGACGCTGACGCCGACGGCACGGCGTGCGAGTGATTTCGCTAACCACGCGCATTTATCAAAGTCGCAAGGGTTCCGTTCTCCCGTCCCTCCCTTCCCCCTTGCTGCCCCCCGGTCAAAACGAAGCCACCGTCTCTTCGCCAGAAGCCAAGTTATTTTTCCCTTTGCGAAAACGCCAACGGCGAGAGAGAAAGGTTGGCCAACATTCGAGGTTGAAACAGCAGCTGGAGGCTTGAGGGTGCCGCTTATTAAAAACCCTTTGCCTCCAGACACCCTTTTTCTTTTTCTTCGTCTTCTGTCTTCCGCCTTTTATCCTCCCTGCCGTAACCCTTTATCTCCCTAATGACAATGTGCAATCATTAAGATTCCCTTCGCTGTATAAATACCGACTGCGGGACCTCTTAAGATCGAGAGGGACATTTCTTTTGCAAAGGTTTTTCATACGCGGATAAATAGTCGGACTGGCGAGAGGCGAAGCTGAAATCTACTTATAGATACTAAGCTTGCTGCTGGATAGAATAGGGGTTGAAGTTTGTAGCAACTAATAGTTGGCGCGCAGTAATAGTAGGCACCGAGGGGGGCGGGGGGGGTTGTAGCGGTGAGACTGAATATTCTGGGCTTGCCGTTACTTGTGATCTTCACGGGAGACTACCGAACCTTAATCTGTTGGGATCGGAGATGTAGAGAGAGGTAGAGAGAGAGAGAGAGAGAGAGAGATGCGCCTCTTACGTGGTGGGTATCTATTAAGGGATGCGAGTGTGAGTAGGGGTGGAAGTGGGAGCGTTGTTCACGCTGAAGTTAAAACTCGTACACCCTGGGAACTTTGTGTCGAATACGCCCCGGGCACATCCTGTTCCGCCATCTCGGCCAATCTTCCATTCCCTTTCCCATCATCCCCTTTACCCCCTTCGTCTTCTCTTACGTTCTAATACATGAAAAGCTTCTCAAGGGTTGTAAATTTCGTGACGCCCTTCAGAGAATTTTCAAAGTGTAAAGTGCAAGTACAGAAGGATCGATTCGAATTTCGCGCCAAGGTCTCTAACAAGGGACGAAATGAATTTTCTGAAATGTCCAAGGTATACAGGGGGTTAATTCGATTAAAAAGTAGAAAAAAATTTCAAGGGTGGTTTTTGGTATGCCGGTGGCTGCTCGTGGTCGCTCATGGCCGCTTGGACGGCAGCCTAATTTTATCAGGAGATTCGCAGGGGCGAAACGAAGTCGGGGAGAGGGGAGATGTTTGTCGAAATCAAGCAATCAACCCCCGGAGGGTGCAGAAAGGGGGGGGGGGGAGATTATTTCTGGCAGACTCCCACAAGAATTAACCTATCCAGGTCGTCCAGGGTATACCGTCCCTTGCTGCTAGCTTGAATTTTCCTGCGTGATTGTTTAAAACGATAATGCAGTTGCGGTTACCCTTTCAATTTTCCTAATGAGATAATAGCCTATTAGGGATGCACCTGTCGTCGGAAATACAAAGTCGACGAATTTCCAAACTCAGACGTTCATCCGCTCACGAGTCTCGAACCTTCTCTCGCATTTACATGTCATTTTGGCCAATTAATATTTATGCAGTGCGCGCCCCACGTGCTTCGCCATAATGTACGGACGTAAAGGCGTCCCGACGCCCCCCGTCGTACGTGCACCACAAGTCCCGGAAGTTCCAAACCAATGAGCCACGAGACAAACGTACGGTTAGTTCGATTTTCCTTTATCCCAGGCTTTACTGGAAACAAGCCCAGGACTGGAAATCCCTAGGGAATGTTGTTACATATCAGTATCGGGTATAATGGTAGCGATACACTAGTGGTGGTGGCGGTGGTGGCGGTGGTGGCGGTGGTGGCGGTGGTCAGTCGCGAAGAACCTTCTGATAGGAATATGGGCCCACTGGAGAATCAAGGGATGGAAGGGCTGGAGGCTGTAGGGGTTACCCAGGGGCGTAGGAGTCTGGGAAGGAGATTGGGTTTTATGCGGGGAAAGCCGTAAATACTTCAGCCGTGACGCGGGCAATATTAAAAGTGCGAGGCGTACCGGAGGCGCAGCAGTATAAGAGGCGTAGAAGCGTCGGGACGCAGTGGCGTAGAGACGCAGGAGGTTATCGTACGACTGCACGGCGAGCGAGCACGCGAAATTTATGCCTTTTATCTGCGTCCGGAGATGAACGCTCGACGGCCACGGGGCCCGTTCATTTGTTCATCATTTGTTCATCGTCAATTTACATTCATGCCCAGTGTCCTTCGTTTGTGCTACTGTGTTTTACGATTAATACATCCATTTCATTGATCTTTTTTTTTTTTCTTTTCCAATTCCTCCTCGCATCATTGTGTCCGATCGCTTTTAGAAAAACGCATGGCCGATAGCTGCATCGGAAATCTCTTTAGGCTCCAGCCGTTTCGTTCCGACGAGATTATGTGATTTGATAAATAATTTAATTAAAGGAAATTTGAATCTTTTTCACATTTCGGTATACCAGGCACACTTTCTTTGTTCCACTAGCCCTTTATTTCCAGGAGTCACGAGGTCACTGGCAGGACCTCCAGGATATTCAGGATTCTCAGGTTTCGCATAATGTGCGCGAGGCTTAACGCGTCGAGCGGTTAAATGAAGCTGTTTAGTCGGTGTAGCCTTTCATCGCGATAGAAGGAGCAGAGTGAATGCGCGGATAGGAGGTGCGGCGGCCATTCGAAGAGTAAAGAAAAAATTCAGAGGCGGGTAGTTTACCTTGATTAATTGCATATTTATGTATCAAGCCACTTAGCCCCAGCCAGGCTTTCTTAAGCCAGCTCACAGCCCTCTTCATATCCCCCCCCCCCCCACTCATCCCCAGGAGCAGTCAGCCACCCTCTTTCTCTGGCGTGGCACAACGTCGCGCAACCACCATGGGTTTCGCTTCGCTTTAACGTTAAAATAATGCAGGCAAAATAAGGTCGGCTAAAATGTTTAGAGAACTAAGCGCGCCACAGCCCTTAAATCACCGTCGGCTCACGCTTTACCTTAGCGTACCTAGCCTTACCTTTTCTTCCTTCTTCACCGTCCATTACCACCTTCAGCTACCCTCTCTCTTTTCCGCCTCCTCGCCCTCCTCCTTCTCTCTCATTGCCTGAAAGCTACGAACTTTAAAAAGCTCGGAAAATCTTGAGCAGGACGTCCCGACGCAGTCGACGCGGGTCGCCAGTGAAATTTAGTGGCGCCACCTTGGCGCTCGTTCCCTCACTAAGGAATTAAAGCGGATCCTACGGCTATGTCGAGGTATCAGTTCCATAAGGTGTACACGGGGGAGCAATAATACCTTCCCTGTGAAAACTATTGTAGCAGTTTTTTTTTTACAAGTTTTTCAAAGGCTTTTTGCTCCTCACTGTACGACGCTTCCAGAATCGGGTCTCGGTTCCCGACTTCCGTTTTTTGCTAAATCGATTTTTTTGTGGAAAAGGAATCTTGGAAGGTATCGTCATTGAGAGTACGTCGTCTGGCCGGGAACCAGGTCAGCGCGGAATGCAACTTTCCTTGGATAATAAACCGCGCCGGTTTGTGAGCCGTAAAATTACTGAGAGGCCAGGCGGGCTGGAGGGTTGAGCCAGAGGGTGGTGGGCTGGTATGGGACTGAGAGGGGAGGGAAAGAAAAGGTATAGGGCTTCTCGGAACCTTTGAAAGGTTATAGGTACCGACGACGTTATTTCAAGTTCGAAGGTCAACACTTTTAAGGTATCCTGGTATTAAGATTGCCTTGGTCTCTGATTCGCGGAACCGTCGAAGAGTATCGGAATTATTTATAAGAAAAAAAAAATCAAGAGATGAACTGCCCTTTCAGCCATAATCGCTTTCTTGAGTGTTATCGATAAGAAAAAAAAAAAAAAAAATTGGATGCGATACCTTTTTACGTATATACATGCGGAAGGGAAGGAAAGAAAGATGGAGAGAAATGCTGGAGAGTGCTAGCGACGCCTGTCACATTTTTATTCGTCGCTTGTAGCGAACGGGGGACTGGTTGACTGGTTGGCTGGATGACTGGCTGGCAGTCTGGTTGAGTGCATCTCAAACATACACGCAAATCATATTCAGGTGGAATGCGCCACGTCAAATACAGCCAACGACCGATTTACGAACGTGAGACCACAGCACTACTCCTCGCCAAACTATCAAAACCGAAAATTCTCGACTTTTTGTTGGCAGCAACATTTTCCGAATGTGCCTCGAATCCTCCCCTCGCAATTGTAAATCTTACGATTCCACGAATTTCCACAAGGAATCCTCCTGGGCTGGTACAATTTTACGAAGGTACCTTCGAATTCCCATAGGAAAATATGCGAACTCATTAAGTCATAGAATTACAGAAAATTTCGCCCATTTCAAAAGTGTCTCTTGGTTTTCGTTCCTCAACCCCTTCCAACCCATTTTCTCGTCCCAGCCTCCCGTTCTTCCCCACCGTGGTCTCTTACCCAGATTCAAGCTAAACGGTGCATCTAATGCGATTCCACTACCCTCGGAGAACTGTAGAATGAAAACTTGCATTAGCTACTGTAACGAAAATGCAACTGCATTTTCCTATCTCGAAGATGCACTCTGGGTATAGAGCGCGATATCTTCCAAGGGATGTAGAGATTTTGTTCCTCGATGCCAACCTGCAGGAAGGTGGTGGTGGTGGTGGTGGTGGTGGTGGAGGAGGAGGAGGAGGAGGAGGTGGCGTACCACGGTGGTGCTTTCTAATTAAAAATAAATCCAAGCGGGTGTAACCGTTAGCTACTTAGTCGACGATCGCATTAAAATAAATTATTTAAGTTGTAGCAATTTCGTGGGTCCCCGATGGCTAATATCTGGATAATGGAACGAGGTGGCACGACTGGTTGGTGTGGATAGGTGCTGAAGGAGGCAGCGACTCAGGAGGGAGTCAGTAGGGAACTGTACCTTCGAGAGAGAGAGAGAGAGAGAGAGAGAGAGAGAGAGAGAGAGAGAGAGCCATTCAAGACTCTTCGTGAAGAAGCCCAAGATGAAGGGTAATTGATAACAAGGAATAAAATAATTGAAAGATAAATTACCTCTTGACAAATTGGGCGATGAGTTATGGCAACAGATTTTTTATTCGTTCTTAACATCTTTTACCCAGCTTTTTTTTTTAAATACTATTATTCATTTCTCTGTCGTTTCCTTCCTTTATATCCCGTTAATTTGCGACTAAAACCTCCGGACACTCCTCCCCCTGCCTGTTCCCATTCCCCCTTATAGATTCCTTTACGCTCTGCTATTCATTGCATCGCATAGTACTAGGACCACCTGAATATTTATGACGTGTACACACATCAACAGCTATGCCAACAATCATGATTGATAATCAAATTCTGTGTGCGAGTTTCCATAGTGATTTCGAATACATATGTATGTATATACGGAAACTCGAGCTTTTATCTATAAATTCATGCAGCCCACAGATATAGTCATAAAGAGTAAAGCGTCAATTGGCGAGATAACTTTAGGTAAATTAGGAAAAGACGCAGAGACTTCAGAGCGCGAGGGCAAAGGTCGTCCACGAGACACGGCAAAGGGAAGAGAGAGAGAGAGAGAGAGAGAGAGAGGGGGAGAGAGACGATTTGCCGAATTATTCTAGGCTGTGTAGGTGCTATGTTGGCATTCCAAGTAGAGGGGGCCGGATAGGGCCGGGCTGACTAGGCATTGCCGGCATTGGCGGCCGCGGCCTCTCTAGTAGCTACATTTGACTTAATTTTCATTCAGGGCATTCCGCGACGCCAGGAATTTCGAGCCATTAAACAGTCGCTATCTTTTGGGTTGGCTGCCGTGCGTACGACTCTCTCTTTCTCTTTTGCGTTCTCTCTCCATGTTAGGTACACGTATACAGTGACATAACCTGCTCCCGGTTGGCGAGCTGCGGCCACGGCCAGGGTTACGCGGCCGCCCCTGGCGCCCCTCCGCCCCCTCCTCAGAATTATTCCGTATAATTATATTCGTTTCGCAACGACACCCCTGGGGCTCGAAATTGAAATGGAGCTTCCCTAGACGAATATCTCGAGCTACGTTTCCACCGAGGAGATACCCTCTTCCTCTTCCTCTTCCTCTTCGTTTCCTCCTTTAGAATCGCCCCCTCGAACTCTTGCTCGGAGCATCGTTCGACTTCTCTACTGTTTTTCTAGGCTGCCTTTCGTTTACACTCCACTTGCAAGGGACGCCCCTCGAAATTCATATGTCTTAATCTTAGCAAGAATTCTTCTCGCGTCCCGAGACTGTGCGATCTTAGCACAGATGCTCAGGAATCTTGGAATCCTGGAATTCAGGAATTTCGGGTACTCGTGCGGAAAGGCTTTAACATACGTCATGTAGTAGCTTCGAGATTAAACAAATAGATAAGTAAAGATGATAAAGATTGATGATATCAGTAATTGAAACCGAATGATTCCTTAGAAATAAATCGCAGCCTCTTCCTTAATTTTCCAGTCTCTGGTTACTATAGCTACCACGCTCATTCCATTGCAAAACGTAGATAAGCCGACAATTATTTAAGACGGCTTGCGGTTTCGAACCGCAAAACACGTCTGCGGAGGCAAAATTAGCTCCTGAGGGATCCTGATGGATATTCCCGGATGTTTTTACTTCCTAGAAATAGTGCGATTTGTCCTCGTTTCAAAGATTCATAATTAATCATTTAATTCAGCTGCCAATGCATTTCATTGCAATATAAATATGTATAGACGATCCACGAGTTCAATATGTTTTTAATATCAGTGACTAATGTATATATTTATATAGACGTGTTAGGCCTACTGATATATATACATGTATATCCACCGATACCCCTACCCGTACGCCACGCAATACCTATAACGCAGTATCGGCAGGGTTGGTATTGCTGATCAGTCGAAATTAGCATCGGGAATTTATGTTCACCTCTACAAATAACGTGTTTATCGTAATTTATGTAGACTGTTCGCTATGGTCTGTTTCGGTCTCTATCTATGGCTCGCGGCGTACGAAATTCCCGCTCCACCTGGCCGAAGCTTCGGAACGCGTCCTCCAGAGGGACAGCAGTCACCGGCAGCCATGACAGCACATCAATTGACAAATCGATCGAGGATAACTTTGGCCGAGAAAGCGGAATTATTAAAGCTAGTGACGGTGTTGGTGACTGTCGACGTATTATCTGAGTGTCCAGTGAGTGCGTGTAAAATAAAGTGAAGTGTTATTACGATGTGTTTATCGCCGTGGAAAATAAGGTTAGTCTATCCATAGTGTTCAGAGACTACGTGGGATTACGTGGGAAACTCGACGAATCGCGTTTGACTCTGCTAAACGTATAATCGATGCGTTTTCGCTGGACAATCGAGTGCTGTTGCGATCCTGACACACGTGATGGTAGCCATACGTATATCGTGGTCTCATATGCATATACACGTGTGCCAACACGTAGCCATAAGTATGGAACGAGGAGTCCGAAGTGCAGAGCGAGGAGCGAGGAGCGAGGTAGGTCCGTACGATATGCAGCCATTTGCATACATATAGGGTCATTATAAATATACCAAACCCCTACACCCTGTCTCTTGGTCCATCCTATCAGAAGCAGAGACGGTCAGAACTGCCCGATGGTTCCGCTTATCCGTTATTGCCGTTGGACCTTTTGGAAAATCTCCGTGAAATTTCCTACTTTACATCCTACTTGACGTTTTTATATTTTTATATTTCCTACTTTTTTTTTTATATATATTTTATTTTAAGCCCAGCATAATCATGCATAGATAAGTCAACCTAACCTGACGCCATAATCTTCTTTTATGCTAACGATGATTTTTCTTCTAGCCGTGCACTGTATATTATATGCATTAGGTTAGGAATGACACGCTCTGTTCACTGTACGTAAGCTTCGATGGGTTTGCTTTTGCGTTTACGTTGACGCTAGTCAGGGCTAGAGGTAGGCATTACAAATGCTAATGGGGTAGCGTACGGCAGATGTACCGCGTGGAATACATTAGCGTCTCGTTCGTCAGTCATTAACAACGAAAATACGGAATCTGCATGTGGCACTTTTGCCCCCACACGAGCGCAATTATTCTAGCTAGCTAGAGAGAGCCGATCGTCGATTTAATTAACGCAACTCTGCCCGCCGCAAGCAATTTTTTAATTAACACCCGTTCATCCAAGTAGAATCACAGGCGTGTGTCGGGGCACCGCGTCGGAGAAAACAGTCAGGCTGGAATGACCCTGTGGTACAGTAATTTTTTATTTATGCACGCGTGCCTATGAATAGATGAATTTTCAGATTGTTCATTTTTTTTTAATATCTCTTACGAGTATCTTTTACACGTTCGAAGCTTCAGAATGAACGCCAATAATTGAATCTTGGTACGTTATTTCGAGAATATTTTCGTCTTCTCTCCCATTCGAAGAATTTTTCCAGTAAATCCCAGGGAATTCGTACTTCGAACAGGCCTGCCATCCCACGTAGCCCGATACAAGTGCTGGCCCCTCTCTGGCTGTTCCTGGCGCTGCTGCTCTGCGCGTTCATGTCTTTCTCTTTCTCTCTCACTCTTCCCTTGACTATCTGTCTCTCCCTCGTCTCCTGTTTCGTTCTCTCTCTTTCTCTCTCTTGTTTCGACCCGACTGTCTCTCTCGCTCTCTCATGATCCAGGCCTTCTCCAGCCTCCGCCCCCATTTCTCGGCCCTGGCTGTCTCGTTCCTTTCCACGCCAACCCCTTCCCCTCTCCTATAAGCATTGCTGCCCCTCCATCCCCGCCACTGAGGTCGTCGGCGACGCCGCCGTCGCTGCTGCTACCGCCGCCGCCGCCGCCGCCGCAGCCGCCGCCGTCGTCGCCGCGATACATTGCGATACACGGTTCTTGTCTCCACGGTTCCCGCGCAGGACATAGCGCTCTAGTCCACTAGCCGCTAGTCACCATCCGTTTACCCGTTTATCCGTTTATCCGTTGACCGTTCATCTGCGCATTTGACCACCCAATCGCCCAATCGCCCAATCGCCCAATCGCCCAATCGCCCAATCGCCCAACCGTCCAACCGTCTACTCGTACCATCCAGAACGACCAAACACGAGTGAATTTCTTATCCAGACACATGCACGACCACCCTGGAGCAAATATTCTCTCTTTAGCAGTGAGCATCCCTCCCGAGAGAAGGTATCGTACCAGCAGAGTCTAAACTACCCTCCAAGTATCTCCCTTAAGCTTCTTTCTCAACCCTTCCTTTTATATAACATCCCGCCTCTCTGTACCACCATACTCGTCCCCGCACCCCTACCCTGATCTTCGATACACCCCCCCCGCCCCACCCTGCCTCACAGCATCGTCCCCTCAGTAGAGGGCAGCTAATAGACACGCGCATCACCGGCATCGCCACCCCGTGTCCATGCCCGCTGATTCTGCCTATAAACAGAGCACCGGTAAAGCCCACGTGTCGTGGAAAAACGTGACCGACAGTTCTTTACGAAAAGTGATGATAGTTATCAATGTGATATTATTTATTTGAAATTAATCAAAGTGTCTACATGGGAATATTGTTCGGGTGTAACGTGTCCTGGTGGAGCTAGTGAAATTTTCCGGCACCCCCGTCGCTCCGTGAAATTGGGAAATTAGGTTTGCTCAAGTTTTATCGAATATCGGGGTTCACTGATGTTGAGATTATCGCACGTGTATACGCTTGCACCGGTGTGCGCGAGAGGCTAGCAGAGGGTGCTCGCGCTGTTCTCGTTTGATCCAGGCAGCTGGGTAAATAGTTGGTAGCAGTTAACGCGAAATAATTGAGGGCCTGGAAGGCATTGGGTTGCGCAGCTCGTAGGTACACGCATGTGTGAGAATCTAGACGGAAAATAATATCTGAATCAGGGAGAAGGGGGAGAAGGGGGAGGAGGGAGGCGTAGGCCGAGGTTGAGGCGCGACAATACACGGCTGATTCGATTGACAAGTTAATCGGCCGCCTAGCGTGCTGCGTTTTGTACACTTCAACGAATTGCATCTAGCCCGAACGAAGCTCGGTGCGCCGTGTCGAATTACTTTTAGAAATTAACCTGGAAATCGAGCCTCACAGTTTTTACGGATATTTTATAACTGGATCATTCTTCCATTCCGGATACTTACTATTGCACTTCCCTAAAGTCGATACCTGTCTCTCGATAAGATCACGCAAAATTGACTCGATCTAACAATTTCGTTTACGAGTACCTCGATGCTTATACAGACCCGCTGTTATCGACTGATCAGTCAATGGATATCGAATCGAACCAGTCTCGATGAAATCGTTGGTGTTTTTCTCTGTGACTCGACTGCCGTACCTTAGCGTCTTCCGAGCAGAAGCGTGAGCCATTGGCACGATACGAGACGAAGGGGCCAGACGGCCGACTGCCAAAAGTGAGTTACGTGGGCCGCAAGAGCCACGTGAAACTGAAGCGATTTCGTATCGTGGGAGCAGGGAGGGTTTGCCGCGCGCAGCACAACCAACCCAACCGACGAACGAACCCAGCAACCCACCGACCCACCGACCCACCAACCCACCAACCCCTACACACAACAACCCAACGAGGCATCCCCCACTCTGAATCGCACAACAGCCAGAGCGGAAGTGCTAGTCAGTCGGCGAGCGACCTTCCGACATCACGGTTAGCTTCCCTCTTCGCCCTTTGTCTTCATCGCGAAGACACCCTTAGAGAACACGCGAGCGATTAGCCCAGGCACTCGATTATTCAGACTCGTTAACTCAGGATTATCCTGCATCCGGTACTGCCGATAGAAAGTCTTGTCCTTCGCGCGGCTTCGCGTCTTCGCTAATTGCGTTCCTGATTTTTCTTCTTAACGCTTTTATCTTGCAGTGAGGAATCAATTATCGTTCCACATTGTACCTACGTCTTGAGATCCTGACGTCCTGACGTCCTGACGTCCTGACGTATTGACAGGTTGACAGGTTTACAGGTTGTGACAGCCTCGCGTGTTGCACGTTGTACGTTGTCACGGTTGTGGGATCCTTTGGTACTACTGGACAGAACGTGGATAACAAGAAAAACCGGATGAACGGAATGGATGGAATAAACGGGAAGAGGAAGTGAGTTTATCTCGTGAAGGTAACCCGAAGATATGTGCTCTTGACAGTAGTGCACTAAAATCGTGCAATGATCTTCGGTTCTAGTGAGTTCCTCGAGTTGGAGAGTCGCGCGTCGCACGTTTCCTAGTTCTTGCAGAAGAGTGTTTAACGTGTTTAACGTGTATAACTCGTATAACGTGGCTACTGTGGAGAGTGCATCTGACGTGTCACTCTATTTTTCTTGTGAATATCCTTCATTTCGGGTAAACAACGAGACTTTAAGAAGAGACGCTGCTTCCGCTCGAAGATCACGTGTCGCAGAGTGCCGAGAGGATCACAGTGGATTAAGAGAGACATTGAAAGAAATAGAAAGTGAGAATTGCGCGAAGAATAGTAAAATCCAAATCTGGACCAAATCAGAAGAATTTTGAGCAGTGCAGTCGGAGTTTTTCAGAGGCTATTCTCGTGTGTCGAAGTTTTGCGAAGGAGTGATATTCGTTAATGTAAATATAGAGAAAAAGACTGAGTGATCAAAAGAGAAGGAAGGAAAGATAAACCGGTACACCGAAGGAGGCTGCGTCAGGAGATATATAAAAGGACTGAGTGAAAAGTGAGGAAGAATAAGGCTAAGAGTAAGATAACATTTGGGTGAACGTAGTAGTGAAAGAAGTGAGTGAAAGAGTGGAAAGAAGAATAAGAAGAGGAGCAGGAGGAGGAGGAGGTGGCATCTCTGTACAGGTAGAGAGGGCAAACAACTGCAACCAGTCCTTGTGTACTTGTTGAGCCTGAGCATCGGTCGGAGGCACCCGGGCTCGCTGGCGCTTTAATATTTAATAAGAGTCTACGAGTTAAAGAGGCCAGAAGAGTTCATGAGACGGTGACGAGGTTCACTAGGATTCTCGAAAACGAGCTGCAAGTCGACAATTCAAAGGTAGAAGAAGAAGACGGGATCTCTGGTCGAAGGGACTGTACAGAAGCTTCGGTTGAATAGAAGACGCGGATAGCGGAGCACGTGGTTTCCTCTACAGCGAGGGACTCTTCCTAGGATCATCCCCTGGAGTGTTCACCCTCGATCTATCTTGTCAAGAGACTCCTAAACTCATCCACTCTGTTAATCGGCCTTCTTAAGCGGCTCCAGTGCCGCGAGGCTCTCGAAAACCCTTGAAACTCCCGAAGGAGCGCATACACCTGCCGTATTTACTGCTAAGCTGGTTAGCCGATCGAGTGCCGAGTTGGGCGCTGGATATTGACCAGAAATACGGTAAACACAGATCCGGAGTCAAGAGCCTATAAGTATCTGTATATAGAGCAGTCTAGTTAAGCTTTGGGCTGCACCAAGTACCAAGAGGGCGCCCAGTCAGCCAGCCAGTGCCTGCTTGTGGAACCGATCGAGGAACGTCCGGAGGTTTAAAGTGAATCGGATCGACGAGAGAGGCACAATCCCGTCCGCGGGTCAGCGGGTGCATAAGAAGACCGGGATCGAGGGTCAAGGTCAGGGTCGTCGGGAGCATCCATTGCGTCTCAACGTACAAGAAGCATCTTCTTTGTCGTCGTCCTCGTCCGTGTCGTCGGTGCCGTTGCTTGACTCTGTGAGAGTTAGTGCGGTCGCCGAAGGCGGGGGAGGAGGAGGAGGAGGAGGAGGGGGGTGGCTCGAGTTGTGCGGGTGTACGAGGAGAACGGATTTTGGGGTGGCCTCGTCAGGCAGTTTGACTCCAAACGCACCGGGCCCCGGGGCTGCGGTGGTGGGTTGCCTGGTTGGGGTGTACCCGTGCTCATCCACGGGGCCCAGGGGCCCCACGTCCCATATCCAAGGACTTCAAGGACTCCAAGGACTCCAAGGCTCGCAGAGCTGTCGTGGCTGTTGCTGCGGTCATAACAACCCGGCGGTACAGCTTACGAGCCAACGGGGCGGCCTATCGCTGAGGGTAGCGAGGGTGGCGTCCACCACCTCCGTCCGAGCCGCCCCCTACGCCCACCCCCAGCACCAGGGGCTGGGGCAGGAGTGCAGGTAACTAACTCTACTCTCACCGGTCTCTCTGAGTACTTAAGTCGTCGGCGGCGGACGGCTGCCGTCGTTCAGCGTCGCTGTCCCGTCGTTGTCGTCCTCTGCGTCATCCCTCTGCACGTCGCTCGCACGACGAGCGCACAGAAGACGAGCGCGCGAATAATATTGCCGGAAATTTTCAAAAAAAAAGGTGTAGGGAGGAGACGGGCGCAGTGGGTGGAGGTGGTGCGCACATCCTCGGCAGCCCGATGCTGTTCGTCCCGTTCACGGTGCCCACCTTCCCTGCGACGCATCAGACATCCCACCCGCATCAGACGCATCACCAGCAACTCTCCACGTCTCAGAATCCTGGCCAGCAGCCGCAAATCAACCAGCTCAGCCAGCTTAATCAGCTTAACCAGCTGAACCAGATCAACCAGCTGAATCACCTGAATCATCAGGGAATACCAGCCACCACGCAGCCCATCGTTCATAGCACCAGCTGTTCGCCGCAGCAGCAGGCTACAACACCAAATAAGGTAAAGTGCCACATACATACGTCTCTCATATACCGCATCATTTAAAAAGATCTCTCGTTCCTTGGGCCAAACGTGCAAAGTTCTTAACTACGACCTGGACTTTTCGAATCGAACAATCTTAAACACCGTATTCTATAATTCTGCTTTCCGTCGAACTCTCATTATTTTTTTTTATTTTTTTTTTCGTCATCGCCAAAACCAGCGCCTTCCTCAGCACCGTTAGGACCGTCAGCAGTATCAGGATTGCGAGTATCTTTATAAACACTGTCAGTGTCATCCTCATCGGCATCAGTAACAAGGGTATCATATGCTCCCATGATCCAGAGTCCCGTCTGCGTGAGGATCTCTCTAATGGTTTTATTATCCTGGCGTGGATTCAAGTCAATTTTCTTTAGCGAGCAATAACTCCCCCAACGTATACCTCATAGAACATAGTAAACATAGGGCACGCTCGAGTGTTGGTAGCGAGAACGTAGCTTAATTTTGTGAGTCTGGCACGTCTCTCTCTCTCTCTCTCTCTCTCTCTCTCTCTCTCTCTCTCTCTCTCTCTCTCTCTCTCTCTCTCTCTCTC
>JARQTH010000447.1:228887-291076 GCA_030142595.1 Trachelus iudaicus | reverse complement strand
TCTCTCTCTCTCTCTCTCTCTCTCTCTCTCTCTCTCTCTCTCTCTCTCTCTCTCTCTCTCTCTCTATGTCTCTCTGTCTCTCTGTATGTGCTTCCCTGTGACTCTGTAAGATCATCGTGGCGCCACATCCTCGACCACTCTCCGTTTCTCCCACGGTCGGATTCTCGCCTTATCAATTACCGCGGCACCCGAGACAATTCTAACGGGATTCCTTCGGATTGGCAAGAAACCTTCGAATCCAGTTGTTTCTGCAAAGTGAATCCAAGCAGCAGCACTGCTATCCACTGGTAGCTCAATTCAAAAGCATCCAAGCATCCTTTGGTACAGAGTAATGGCTGCTGCGTTGTATACGAGGTAGATGAATAGATGGATATAGAGCGTCAGGAACTTTGCTAATTAAAGGCTGTTAGTCCTTGCTGCTGGATACGCCTTGCGCTATACTCAATTGTCTCCGTATATCTATGTTATTCCTTAGAAACATTTCATTCTTCGTCTTATAATTGTTACACTGTGGTTATCATTTTACTATTTAATCGGGTATCCTTCAGGGGTACAAAGGACTCCCCACTGCTTTGGCAAAGTTGCCAGCAGTTAAAACGAACAAGGGAAATATATTTGGACGTAAAAAAAAAAAGAAGTAAAATCTTTCGTGACGCCGCAGGCCCTTTGTACTTGATCTCATTAGTGAGAGCGTCCCGACGTCCCGTTCCCTTGCGATTATGAGGCTTGATCGTGGGATAAAGAGGTATGTCATCGAGAAAGGCCGCTTACCGTGTCATAATTAGGAAATTGCCTTTGGCTCTAACGGCCCTCTGCTGGTGCCCCGACGTTTTTATTTTTTTTTTTTTTTCGTTCTGTTCTTTTTTCGAATTGCCACGAGGCTCCCCCAATCTACGTTCACTGAGGATGATGGAAGAGTACCACGTGGAAGAACGTCCGGGACGCGGAGCTGACGCTACGTATGCCGGACCTTGTCTAGAAAGAGACTGGAGAGACGGAGAAGGATGGAATTCCTGTGCTGCTGGAGTCCCGAGTTCCGGAACCCGTGTCCTGCTGGTACAGGAACTCAGGGACTGGGTACCGGGAGAAGGAGGATCAAAGCGCCAGAGATGATTTCATTACGACACGCCACTCGCCTGCTAGGTTGAAATATCAAAAGAGTGCAAGCTATGAACCTGTAGTAGTTGTGTACCGCCGCCGGATCCCGTCACGGCTCTCCACATAATGCTTTCCTTGCCTTATAAAGAGAGAGAGAGAGAGAGAGAGAGAGCCAGCTCGGTACAGCCTCTGTAAGCTCACTCAGGGAGGAGACTGAGGCTGTAAGAGGGACTAGGGAAGGCAAAGGTGGACTCAATTCCAAGCTTGGTAGCGGAGGAAGAATATTATTAGCTCAAGCTGCTGCCTATTGTTGAAATAAGCTCGCGGGAAATGCCCGATAAAGATGTTTCCGATAGGGGCAGGAGGGATGTTCGGAGAGAGAAAGAGGAGTGGGAGGAGGGGGGGGGGCGGTGGCGTCGAGAGGAAGAGACGCGTCTCATCCAGGGAAGCGATCGGGCGAGGCGTCGTGACGGCACTTTAACAGCTTCGGAGAAGATGAGGAGTCAGAAGCAAAGTTGAAGGTCGAGAAAACGTGAAGTCTTGAAATTTTCAAATGACCCTCGTCCTACCGAAATGGTACAGTGACGCTGGATGATGAAAACACCAACCAGTTCTCATTGGCCCCGGCAATTAAAGTAAAATCTTTAAAACAGTAGCGACGCCGTCACAATGGAAGGCACAGGAGGGGTCGTCATAAAATTTTACAAATGAGTCCCGTCCAGCCTCTAATGGCGAAGCCAAGGGAATAACGTAAAAATACAAAAATCCCACGACAGCCAGTGGTACTTTTACACGCACTCATCCACAGCATCAAGAATACAAAGAAACAAGGGCTCGTACGTGCACACTGGCAAATGTCCGAAATTTAAATCTCTCATTTTATCCCCTCTCTCTCTCTCTCTCTCTCTCTCTCTCTCTCTCTCTCTCTCCCCCTCTCTCTCCCTCTCTCTGGTCTCCGTTCTCCATGGGGTTATCTACGGATGTAACGGAAACGCACGTGTGCCTGTTCCGTCTACTCTGTCTTCTCTGCTCCACTATGGTTCGCTTCAGTGTGTGTCTGACCACCTACCCTTGCATAATGTACGCTTACTCTTCGCTGCTGCTGTTGGTACTACTGAATGGCACCGAACCACGCTTCCTGGCACTTGCGAATTCTCCGCTTTTAAATGTTAATTCCGGTATAATCGATGGATCTTACGGTGCGATGGTCGTAACAGTGAAATGCACGTTACACCTTACGAGATACACGATAAGAATAATATTGAGGAAAATAATATGTGGATAGAGAAATAAAGGAGGATACGATAGATAAGGGCGGTGGAGGGGTCGTAGGTCATGCAGAGAGCGTAATAGCATAAGGCCAGGAGGATTGTATCCGTAGCACGCGTTGTCACGTTTCATTCAAAGAGGGTGCGGATGACGAGTGGAGGATTCTTTCGTAGCGAAACTACCCTCGGGGAAAAAAAATGGCATCAGGGGAGAGGGTAGACACCCCAATATAAGCGAGCGAGAACGCGCCGAGTGACATTCTGCATAATATAATTATAAAGTATCGATCCTGGCAAGAGCTTGCGTTACGAGGACCAGGACAAGGGCAGGAACATGGCGATCGGGCGACGGAGGAGGCAGAGAAGAGCTCGTGGAGGTGAAGGAGGTGGTAAAGGCCTACCACCAGATGTTTTCGCTCGTGTTATTATCCGACGTTAATTTGGCCGTGAGCGTGCTCAGCAGCCCCGAAGCGTAACGTCACTTTACGTCGAGGAATCGAACCGTGAAGGATCCGACTACTCTTTCCCTCTTCTCTTCGCTTTTTTTTCCCTTCTTACGCTTCACTCTTTACTCTTCCCTTTCCTCGTTTCGTCTTCCTTCGTATATTTCATCTGGCGATGCCCCCCTACACCTGCCTATTACAGCCGGACACTGGTTGGGTCCAGTCTCCTTTCAGTGGAGAAACTTGCGGTCAGCTGGAACTTCATGAGATGGATTCGTAGAGAGAAGCGAAAAGATACGACAGAGATGCTGATGTACGGCATTCTTCTGGGATTGATCTTTAAGGGTTCAAGAATGATTCTTGCTGTTTCCAAATCGGATAGTTCAAAGTACGTATGTGCGTGATACGGCGAAATGTAATTAATATATTTATATTTTTTCTTTTCCGACTATCCTCGTATCGTTCGTATGTACAAGATATCCCAGAGAAGAATAATAATTAGTAATTAGAAAGCACTAATCACCAACCGATAACGAGTAACCAGCATCCGGCTAGTATCATTTGCTTTCCTATTACCTTCTCCCCTGTTCGTATCCATATCTATGCTCTTTCCGTTCCGTTTCGTTCCGCTTCGGACCGATTCGGTCTATTCTCGGTCTGGGTTTCGTTGGGGTTGGCTACCATTACCCCTGCAATGGGATTTGCATGCCGGATCCACGATTTGCATTTCAATTCCGCGAGACTTCGCCACCACCGACGCCAAACGGCGGATACAAACATAAATACGATTTCGAGCCTCCGCGAATTCGTTCTGAACGAGTCGATCCACTGGGTTATCGTTTAAAAGATACTCCTGGAATTCCTAGAAATTTACAGGAAATTCTCTATAAAATGATATCCCTGTTCATCCCCTTCCGAATGAAATCAAAGGATATCAAGTGTACTTTTGTGTATACTTTTCAAGACGCTGTGTCGTAACCTGGCACAGTTATTCAGGTATCCTGCAGGTATCTGTCCGACGAGGACCACGTTCTATCCCGCTCTCGTCCGGAATCCCTCCGGTCCTCGGAGAGCTTGCAAATGAGAGCTTTTCCAGCGGCAGTATTTCTTGTTGAGGTTTTTAATCCCGCGGGTAACGCGATACCAGCGAGCATCCAGGGCTTGCGAGCTTTCCTGCTTCCATCCCTCGGCCACCCTCCGTTTCTGTACCTAGTTCCTTTCTAGTCCAACCTAACCAGCTCTGTCGACCCCCCCCCCCCCAGTTCCTTCACCCCTCGTGCTTTTCCCTACGAATAAAATGCGCTTGTTACGACTGGAACGTGTTGTTGCTTAAAGCTGAGCATGTACAATGGTCGTTGAGCTTCCGAGCTGCCGGCGAACGGGGAATACGGAAACAGAAGAATTGCGTTCAACCAGCAAAATCCTGCTTATCGAACCATTGGATCTTTACCCAAACTTTGGATTTACCGGAATCCATTGAAACCGTTGAAACAATTAGGGACAGCTCCCATTGCGTCGTGGACTTTTCTCACGAGGAAAGATCTTCCGAGGTAAGCTTAGAATTTTTGTGAAATTTGGAAAGAGCGCGTGTCAAAGAAACATGGGGAATTTCTATGCGAAGGAGTTCTGCGACGAGTGGGACGAGGCTGTAACAACTGGCTAATACTAATCTTTGTCTCTGTAGAGGATGTATATGGGTGGAGAGCGTATACCGGCACACGGCTGCTGTGTATACGTATACATGACACCATTGTCCTATGGAATGTACTCAGGGAGATAGGTATAGTTGTTTGTGGATATAGGCGTAGAGAGACGTCTGCCAGTTTGCGAGGACGTGATACATCCCGTGGGAAAGTGTCGAGCATCTGCTTACTCCCAGGATGGTCCTAACACACCGCCGTGTACACATTATGCTCGAAACTGTCGTATGAAACATTTCTGTGAGTTTGACATCCCTTATACCGGTCCAACCCCAACCCTGCGACTATTTCCAGGCTATACCGTATTATACCTATGGTCGCTTGGGTTGGCTGCTTCGAACTTTCGGAACTTGGCGAATCGACGAATTCAGTTTGCTTGTGCCTTTGTACTTTCTGGTCGTCAATTGGTCTTTTGGTCTTCCGCATCGCTTAAGCCCCATGGGCATGTGCTGTAATCATTTTGTATTTCTTTGCTGAGCTAATAGGAACGCTCTGAAAGCTAAACAATTGAGGTTCAGGGGATCGCGATAGGACGCCCGTTGCACAAAGGGGCGCGCAGGGGTGGTAGCGATGCCGATGGTGACGCTCAAGGGTGGTTGAAATGGAAAACCGCGGAAAAAATAAAAGCAACAAAGGGAGGCGATAAACGAATCAACGATCGTCGACCGCAGGCCGGCCGCTCTTTCGGCACGTCCGGCGTCCCGACGCCCAGCGAGATATTGAAAATGGAAATGTTTAATTGCCCGAAAATATAGCGTATACCGTTCCACGGACTAGGCGTGCCCCCCACTATATCCAATATGTATCGTTATATCTTTTTTTTACTTTCTTTTTTCCTAGTCATTTTTTATCAAATCCTCCCATTTTTCTTCTCAGCCAAAAATTGCCATTTTATCATCGCTCTAACTATTCTCGTTTTAGCTTGAAGCATCGTGTCGATTTTTTTTTTTTTTATATTTTGTCTCTCTCTCTCTCTTGTAACGTCGAAACATCAAAGCTCCTACGAAAATAGAAATTCAACCTCGCGATTTCTCATCCATATTTCTATTAACCCTCGTTTCATGAAGCTTATTCAGTTTCCACGTAATTCCTGCGAGACTTTGCGCTTTTCGGAGGATCGATCCATCTTTTAATAACGTCGTGTGTTACCGTCTATGAGTTTCCCCGACGAGATACGTGGCGAAGGAATGGGGGCAGAGGGGCTTTGCGGGGTGCGAAGGACGACAAAAGGGAGGAGAGAAATTACCCGCTAGGCAGTTATAGACATCGAAACATCAGGTGGCGAGCTCATAAGCTGTGATAAATATGGAAATCTTGTTGCTTCGTCTGCGAACCCTTGCGGGGGAATGGGATTGCGTTAGGGGGGGGCAGGATAACGTTAGTCAACCCCATTCTGGGTTTCTGTTTATTCCTTGGCACCCCCCACCCCCTCCATCCCTCCACCCCTCCTCCACCCGCGGTCGTATACGCACTGCTTCCTCCGTTTCACTTTCCTCTTTAGCGGCTCCTCCTCGCTCTACGGTTCTACGCAAATATCGTCAATGTTGCCGCATTAATTAGCCGCTGGAATCAACTGTATTAATCAAATTTGCGAGCTTAACCCTCAGCCCGGAATGTGCCGTGGAACGCCGTAGAGTTAGCTGGAACGTAACCCTGCAAACCCGTTCCTTTGTCGTATCTGGCCCGTCGAGCCTCCGGGAGACTCTCGTTATCTTTTTATCTGCTCATCCACCTTCCACCTCCGCTCGCTTCTCATTTCCATTTCCCATTCACCTCCCTTTGCCTCTGCGACCTCGCTCTCCTCGCTCATTCGCCTCCTGCTTTCTCTTGCTCTCTTTCCATGTACCAGGTAGACAGAGTTCAAAAATAGAAATCGGCTTCCATTCAGTGACAATTCCTGACGTCGTTTTGTCAAAAAACGAACAAAGTTTTCCAATGTTCAATTACGAGTGGTTAATTTCATTAGCGGCTCGCGGACGAAGAAATTTATCGAAAAATTGGCATTTTCCTATAGTCCCCGCGAGTGCGAGAGAGACCGACCTACGAGTACTTCCACGCGTAAGAGAGAGACGGACGGGTCTCTTGTCGGAGGAGAACCCCAGTGATTTCTCGATACGTTTACTATTTTTCAACTATTTAAATAATTTACGATATTGGACCTCATATCGTATAGATATTGCATGTTTCACGGACGTGGCAACTTCAAGTGTCCCACTTGGGACGACGTACAGTACATGCAGGTACATACCGACTGACGTATAAGCATACAAGAGGACAGAGAGACGAGGGTGCATACGTGAGATCCACATTAATTATTTTTTTCTTCAATCTTTTTGTTTTTCTACCGGTAGCCAGTAGAGATCTGCCATTTTGCGGGAGTTCCGCTGTCCGCAGGTACGCCATCGTTTCATCATACTCGTGTTTGCCTGCGAGCTCGATATTAGCCCTTGGCTATAGCCGCGACGCTTCTGCGAGCGCCATTGCAGTCTCTCCTTGCCGCCGCCATCTGCGCTTTTCTATTTCCTTCCCATTTCGTATTGCCGTTAATTTTCCTCCATGCTCTACGTTTATTATTGCCGTCGCAATCTCGACTTTCCGTACGTCGTTCGTTTTAAGCGTGCCGTGCGCTCTGAGGTTTATTGGCGATTGTCAGGAATTTAATTTTATCAGGTTATGATTTTTCCAAGGGTCTTCGTTTTTCTTCGAGGGAACGGATTATGTAGGCGGCAGAGTGTACGCGTGTAATATTGGACGGTGGCGCGTTGGCGTCGAATTGAAAGGGAGCGATTCTTCAGGGACAGATCCCGGGCGTGTCTTCAATTTTAGCTAATAAAATGGAACCTCGCGCCTTGTTAAGCCACCCTTTGGCGCTTGCTAGGAAATTAATGAGCTCACTGTAACACTACACCGTGCAAACCCTTATACCGTTCCAGGCTCCACTGACTCCTCTGGCGCTACGTACCCTCCTGTGCACCCTTAACGTCCTCAGCACCCTTTCGCTATTCGCTCTGCTCGCTCTAGTCGCTCCGTTCGCTCCGTCCGCTGCGTCCCTTCCAGTAGCTTTACACGTTCTACTCTCGAAGCCGGCGTTAAATCATACATCGACATCGGGGAGCCTCGAGAGGCGTCGGCGATGCTACGGGCGGAGGGGTGACGGGGGGGGGGGGGTTTGTAGTGGGTTAGGCGGGTCAGGTTAAGTTAGCTGCTGTCGCGTATATTCGTTGGAACCACCCGCAGGAGGGGGTCTCCGATGTCTCTAACAATTAGCTAGTGCTAAAATGAAATCGCGAATATCAAACCCGAAGGACGGATAGGATGAGTCCTTGTAGATTCTCAAAGGGATGAGGGTGTCGGAGTCCTGCTAAATTCTGTTGCCGGTACACGTTGGTAGTGATGGTGGCAAGGACAAGGGATGGGGCTGAGCGCAGTAATCCCCTTAAAACGGGCAAGAATTAAGTTTAGCACATCGCAAATTCGCACCACATTTCGCGGCTCTTATGAATTTAAGCGAGCGCAAACGACTGCTCGTAGGACCACCGTGCGAAGGGAGAAGGATAGTTGGAGCAGGTAAAAGGGTTGGCCTTTAGCGTAGGGTCGCGTACGAAGGGTTTGTATGTGGCCAGGGTGTTGATGGCGAAAGGGTTCAGCGCTTCGGTGTGTGTATGGGATATGGGATATGCGAAATAGTGCACGAAAAGCTATAGGATATGGGGGGTGTGGGGAAGAGAGAGAAACGGAGAAATTAGTTTATCCCTTCGTAACAAGTACCTGTGAAACGTTGTAATTTCAATTCAAGGAATATGCTATGCAATAAACACGAAACGAACGACCATGACGGTCTGCGAAAATACAAAATTTGTTCTAAGAAAATAATATTAAAAGACGTGAAAAAATATATTGAATGTTTAACAGGGTCTGCGCAGGACTAAAATAGGCTAACTGCCATGGGGCGAATAACCCTCTGGAAAGTCCATCATTTGCCTGTAGACTGTTCGCTCAAGTGGTTTAGAGAGACTAAAGAGAAAGAGATAGAGAGAGAGAGAGAGAATGGCAAGGGATTCGCGCAGAAGCTGGCAAGCTTCCCGAGTTAGCGAGGTGCGCGGCGGCGGCGGCGGCGGCAGCGGAGCCAATGAAGTTATAACAGGGTTCCTCGTTGGTTGTGTCGGGCCTCTCTCTAAAATACCACACGAGTTCTCTTCCGCTGCGTTCCGTTCCGTTCTCTTCCATCCCGGCCGGAACTACCCTTCTAACCTTGTTAACGCGCCCCTAACCGCCGCCACTAGCACCGCCACTGCCGCCACTACCACCACCACCACCACCACCACCACCACCACCACCACCACCATCAGCGCCATCCCACTCGCCGATTTCATTCCGAAATGCTCCACTCGGAAGTAATCAATTATTTCGAGCCGTCGAGACGATTAGGTCGCGGTTATGCTCTCACCCTTACGGGCGCACCCACCCCCTTGCGATGCCCGTTAAAATTCACGGCATTCGTGTGCAACTCAACCCTCATCACCCTGAGGACTAAGGATCGGGGAGTATCGAGTATGGAATATTGAGCAACCTACCCTTTCAGGGTTTACCGAGTCCTTTTGCTACCCCTAATCGTGGACGGTAATGTCGCACAGTAATTCACCTTCGAAGACAGTCACCTTGATTGATCTCTCGATGACTCGGCTAGCGTTGCCGATTATTTCCAGGGTTAAGATAAGGCGACGGTTAACGACTCCTGTATATAAGATTTTAGAGATTTTCATTTGACGACTGTATCGTGGCCGAGACACTCTCTTGGCTCCCCGTTAAACTGGAAGGTGGATGTCTTTGAAGTGAAAGATTCTGCAGTCCTAATTGACATTTTCATTCAGCAGAGAAACGTCGGAGATGAATTAAGGCCGGAGCAGCGGGATTCAGAGTAAATTACGAGGACTGGCAATTACTTTTATTTACTTTCATGCTTTATAAAACTCGAACTTGCGTGTCTCTGTGCTCGTGTCCGTGTGGAGTTTGTTGGAAGATTCGACGGGGTGGGGTGGGGTGGGGGGGGGGGTGGATATGTGCACCGGGACGGTTGCCGCGTTTACATCGAATTTAATTAATCCGGAGATGATTACACGCGGTAATTCGCAACGTGCACTCGGCGAGCCACAATGCGGTCGTATAGGCGCCCTATCTCGCTTGACAATCTATCAATTAATTAACGAAAATTGTTCTGCTGCTAAATTAATACCACTGTGCGTTTCTCTAACGTGGCGCGCGGTGCCGCTTGCTTCTCGTGAATTACGGATATCTTAATGAGTAGGTAATTAATATGGACGCAGATTGGAGGGACATTCGAGCTGATAGCGCTTAACCGGGATGTACAGCTTTGTTCCGGACGTGTACAAGATAGAGCCGTATATCTGCGTGAAATGCCATTCGCTTCACTAGCGGCCTCCTGGAGCTTCACCCTCGTCGCCATCCCCTTACGGAATGGTTTTGCGTTAGCTGTTTGCCTGCCGGCCTGTCTGACTACTCGCCGAGCCCTTCCACTGTCTGGCCAGTTAGCTATTTATCTACTTAGTTACTGTCCCAGCTTCGCCGCAATTTCTTACGTTTCGTTACTATCGAAGCCAGTCCCGAGCAAGTATATCGTTGCCCTTTTACTTTTTAACTGTTCTTAATAAAGTCTATAGTTTTTCTGTGCTTCGTGTAAAAGGGGAAAAAAAAAAAAATAGAGAATCTGGTGACATCGCGGTGCGACGTTAACGCGAAACTTGGATTTTACTTTCGAGGAGCGAGGAAAGAGTTAGGGCGGCTGTACGAGGACTGGAGGCCGCGACGAGGCGTCTAATAAATATTAACAAGAACTGTGCTGCGATGGTAATCCGCGGAAGTTCTTCTCCAAAGAAAGCGCCTGGAGGGAGGCCGACGGCGACGTCGACGACGCCGACGAAGTCGTGGAGGTTCTACGCCTCGAGAGGCAGCCAGAGGGCCAAGCGGAATGGAAACTGCACGATGTAAATTATTTTTTAATCCTCTTCCTTCGGCTGTGGGCGAATCTCACCCGTTTCCTCTCCGGCGCTGTCTCTTTATTTTCTTATTTTACCTGCTCCTCTTTATTGCTTCTTCTCTTTCTTCTTTCTCTAACTCCTTTTATTACTCCTCTCTCACCTCGACGAACGTCGCTCCTGTTGGTTCGGACATTTCCGAGGCTCTTTCTCGCCACGTAAATAAGGAACTAATTCCGTAAGTCTTTTTGTCTCTTGTTTCCCTTCCCCTCTCCTTTTTCTATTGCCTTTCTTTCGACACTTTGTACGCTTCGAGCACTCGTCCCATCGCGACGCCATATCCAGGAAATTCGTAGCAGATTTAAAAAAAATCTTTTTACGAGTTCCTTCCGCTCTCTCCCCTCGTCGACGTTCCTCTTCATCCTGAGGTTTTCCGGATCCTCCGCATCCGGGTCATGACAGTCCCACGTTGTCGCTCACGGTAATGGAATTTCCGAGTAGAATCGCAGAAAAATTGATTCGTTTAACCCGTTCATTGTTAGGAGGAACATCTGACGAGTTTGCGGGTTGGTCCAGTGAAAGAGTTGGTGTGTGTGTGTGTGTGTGAGAGAGAGAGAAAACGATGAGAGGGGAGATAGTGTAGAGCAAAGCATCGCAGGGCAGAGGAACGCAGGACAGGGCTATTCTAAGGGCTCGAGATTACAAGCCATTGTTCCCGAGGCACCCTTTGTCTCAAATCTGCCCTTCTCCCTCTGCCACGCCATCCTTCCCCAGCTCAGCATCCCCCGCATCCTCAGAACGCAGCCCTCCTGGACCCTGCTCACTCTTTGTGTTTTTAATTCGCAACTTTGTACCCGTTACACGCCCCTCGCCTCCTGCTCCTGTTCCCATCCGACTCCGGCCTATATCTTATCCTCTTCGGCTCTTCCTCTTCGCTCCTGCCTCTTCGTCCAACACCGCTCCTCTTTACCATTCTCACCGTACAGAAAATCCCGCGGTCGTCTCTCCCCGCAGTGCCGCGTCCTTTGTCAACTTTTACGCATTGCTCTTCCGGCCCGGACCCTGAGTCTCGTATCCTACCGTCTGCAGCCAGACCAATCACGATAATTGTCAGGAATTTCCAGCCAGGTAAAGCTCAGGTAAATCAGGGCCGAATTTCTCTTCTATTCAGGAAGTTTCGGTACCTCTGATTTATTCCTGTTCCAGGCGAATATTGTTTCACGGCTCGTCTACAGCATCGTTCCTTACTTTATCTTCTTCTCCGTCTAGACTTTCCTACTTTTCGAGCAGTAAAATGACGACGTGAAAAGCAAAGGGAATCTCGCTGCTAGCAATTGAAAACTTTTGGTAAATGCACTGTGTTTTGTACTCGAGTAGATGAAGTCCTGACACCCCCCTTCCACCGCCTCCCCTCCCTTCCCTACCAAGCGTCACGGCGCCTCTCCTCTCGAATCGTTTCTCTGAATTATCTGAAAAAAGTTGTAAACCGTCGCGAAGCTGCTAGCTAAAAAGGAAAACGACCAAGCTCCTCGAACTCCCAATAGAGTCCTGTTTCTTCCAGGATACTGGAAAGCGCGCAAGGCCAGTTAGATTATCGGAACAATAAAGCAAGGATCTGGACACACTGCAGGGGGTCGCTGCCAGAAGAGAAGAGAGAATTTCAAGTACCGCCACGTTTGGCCTCTCTTCCGGACAGTCCGATTAAAACCGACTCGAGAATCTCATCCTCTGGTCGGACTGGCCGTCGTATCGTCCAGGCGCCATATGCATAGCAATCTAACTAACCCCCCCCCCCTACCACCCACCCCCGACGTTTATCCCCTACAGTTCCCAATTTCTCATTCCCTTGGCATTCCAAGTAGTGCAATGCAGTACGGATGCGCTTTCCAGAAACAACCCCCTATCAAATTCTTATTTTAAATTACGTTCCGCCAGACGTCTACTTGTCGAACTACCCGACTGCTAAACCCAATACTCAGCTGTCAGGCATTTACGTAGAGGTAAGAAGCGAACGCAGGGATTCCAGTAACAGCTACCGGGCCAGTCGATGTTTGAGGCCTTGAGGTATTTAAACGGGATTGAGAGGAGGCGAGTGAGTGCGCAGGCTGCGTGCTAACGCGCTGTAGGTCACAGTGACGTTAAAGGGTTAACGGATGGGAAGACTAGCAGGCTCCGTGTGATTCGCACGAACATGCAGAATGCGCGATACGTGTAGGACACAGGATATGGATAAAGGGAATATACGGCACAGGCTCCCATCTATTGGCATACCAGTGGCTACGGACTCGAACGCGTGTAGTCAAGGCAGCCTGCTAGCTGTCTGACAGTTTGGCATGTTGCCTTCTACCGCGCGTAGAGCCCATCGAACCGCGTGCCTACACCTACGCATGCCCTCACGCTCAACTTTGGCGCTTTGGCAAATCGCTCGAACTAGGGCAGGGACGCCGCGGCGCTGCCCGTCGTGGCCTCCCTCCTCCCCGCGTCCCTTCCGCAAAAGGCAACCGCAAACGGTGAAATACGATCGGGTCCCGCGATTTCCCGAGCATGTTACATCGGCTTCCCGCTTTTCCCGCCGATCTACCCGAGAACTTTGTCAACCAACGTGTATCTACACATTCTACACGTGCGTGTGTCTGTAGGCAGCATGGCGGACCTCGTGGAACATGCATGTGTATAGATAACGAAACATGCTCGAGTTAGCGAGTACAGTATGGATATAGTGCGCTCTCTCTCTCTCTCTCTCTCTTTCTCTCTCGCTCTGGAATTATCGGGCCCTTCCATTTTATCCATCCTAAAGTGTCCTTCGTCCCGTGGGAACTCTTGAAGGGTTAAGCTCTCTAGATTGTCATTTGACCATTTCTATTCCCCGGAGACGTTTTCCCGCAGGGGGTTCAGACTTATTGACCAAGTCGCTCTAAAAACACGACCCTTCGTGCGAGTGGACGGCACGTTTTTGTTTCGACTGTTTTGCCCTGTTTTGTCAGCCGTGTTCGTGTTAGTGTTTAGAGACGAGAAGATGAGGCTGGGGATCTATTTAGTTTTCTCGATTTCTCTCCCTTCTTCACCTCTCTCTCTTTCTCTCTCTCTCTCTCTCTCTCTTTCTCTCTCTGTCTCACTCGTCTTGTTCTTATCAGGCATCAAGTAATCTAGCTGGAACCTTTGATACAAACTGAATTCCCGGCATAATGACGGTACGTGCTCGCAATCGTCAGTGCATAGTTGGAAATGAGTATGCCTTTATACTTTTCCATGTATTGGACTCGATTTGATGGTGTACAGCGTCGGCGTCGGCGTCGGCGTCGGCGTCGTATGGGAAAATTATCTCCGTGTCGTTCTCGCTCGATATCCTGGACCGCATGATATCGCCATAGTCAGGATTGTGTCGGGACGGTTTCGCCTATTTGCAATAACAGTTCGCCTCGAAGTAACCAAGCGACTAGAAGCAACTTGGAGGGAATAAAGCGAATAAAGCG
Source organism: Trachelus iudaicus (assembly GCA_030142595.1). NCBI lineage: Eukaryota > Metazoa > Arthropoda > Insecta > Hymenoptera > Cephidae > Trachelus > Trachelus iudaicus. The sequence goes on along the minus strand of JARQTH010000447.1, from coordinate 277,101 downwards.
AATAAAGGGAATAAAGGGAATAAAGAGAATAAAGCGAGGAGAGGAAGACGCAGCGTAGGACGACGTGTCGAGTGCGGATTCAGTTTGGAGACGTGCTTCGCTCTCGGCGGGATAACCTTTATTTTACGGCGGACATACGAATGCAAATGTCTCTCCGCCGCTATACCCGGAACGGGATACGGGTTTCTCAAGAATAAGTCAAGTGTCTTCATCTTTGCTTCTGCTTCCGGCAAAGTCCTGGATATTAAGTTGCATCCGAGACTGTCGAGGGAATGACTCTGTCGCATCTCAAGATTTGACTACGGACAGAGACGAAGGTCCACGCGAGATGCTGAATATTTGTGACGTATTTGGAAGCATTGAAATTTAACCGCCAGATCCTTCGTATCAGGCAGCACTGTTCTTCAAATGAAAAGATCAAAGGTTACGGAATCCAGTAACCATGTGTGTCCTTATATCGCGTACTGGAAGACTGACGATGAGGCTGGGCGGCGAGAGGCCGAGAGGGTCGAAGGGTTCGAGGGTGGAAGGGTGGAAGGGTGGAAGGACCAGAGAGAGGACGAGAGAGAGAGAGAGAGAGAAAGGAGTCAATTCAGCGTACCGTGGCGAGTAGGCACTAGCATGCCGGAGCCCACATGAGCCGTGGCGGTCAACGTACCATAACATTACATCCATCCCATATCCTGTGTGCCCACTATTTCTTTTGGACATGCGAGAACCCGGCTGAAACGGCATCTCAACCGTTTCGGTCTCTCGGCCACTCGTTCGTTCCTTGACGTTCTCTCGGAGCTACCCCTCTGGAAATTTCCTCGTGGATATCGCGGTCCAAACTACCCTCTTTCTCTCGACGACAAAATGGGCTATATGATGCTGCTTTAGCCGGCAGTATGAAAAACACTCGACTTATTTCCATTCGAAAGTTTCTTCGTTTTAACTGCCCGCCCATTCGCAGACTCTAAGAGTACGATTGTAAGTTGAGCATAAATTATAACGGTTAACGAGAGAATTTCCAATAGGAAAGTAGGTGAGGGTGGAGGGTCGAAAGGGCGGGGGGGGGGGGGCGGGGTGAGAAACACGCGTCTCGTTAAAAATCTTTAATCGGCAAGCCAAGGAGTTCGTGCTCGTTAACACGTCGTCGTGGCACGTTTCGCGGCAGGAGGGGCCGGGGGGTAGCGTTCTTTTCAAACTTTCACGCATTCCGTAAACTAAGAAAGTTCAACTACCGAACACAGTCTTCCCACCCCTTGGGGTCGGCTGGAAATATTTTTGGGCTGAGGTTTTAACCGGCCCGGGAGAGAAGACCTGGAGGAGGAGCGAGGAGGAGGGGTGGAGGGGAGGAGGCGCGTGGGTCGGATAGCCGTGTATTCCTTTCGAGGGAGCGTGAGGGTCGGTGGCAGGCGGTTACCGAAGGGAGGGGAGGTGGGAGGGAGGGAGTGCGCCAGAGCTTATCAAGAGCTTTAAGTTTGTCTCGTAGGAATGCGCGATGGAGGAGCGAGGGTGTGCGGCTGGCTTAATCCTGTATTGTAAACTAGGCAGCATACAACGGCAACCAAGTTTTCTACGTCGTGCTACTTCGTAGACTCTGGCTGAGTGTGCTGTGGAGGTGGCGGTGGGTGGCGAGGGTGCGGTGGGCAAGAGAGAACAGCGAAGGAGGGTTGGAGGGGCCAGAAGGGTTAAAGGCATGAGCTAATCTGTCCCCTGAGAATAACTTGAAACACGAAACAAAAGCTTCTTCTACGGTCCTTTCTTTCGTCCGGAGGCTCTTCCCGTGTTTGACGCAAGCAGTGCGGCAACTACCAGCTCGCCAACCCCCGCCAACCCCTACCAACGTTCACCAACATTCACCAACCCTTCGCAACACGTATTTTCACGATTCTAAAATCTCCATTTCTTTCACGAAGCGCAGCCAGTTCAATCGTTTGCTACCGCAGAGAGCGATAACAATATAATCGCTTCGATTGACCCCATGTAGTGAAGCACCTGGGGATGACGTCAAGGGTTGTTCCCTTCGCGCAAACTCGCCTCTATAGTCGAAGAATAAAAAGTCGAAGGCATCGGAGCTTTGAAAGCTCTCGCTCGGGATTGATATATGTGTCGCAGGAAACTATCATAACCGACCAGGTAGTAGAAATACCGCATTGGATACTGTTGGATGTTGGACAGAACCTTCTAGCTGGGGAATGGTGCATGTGTATATCTAGATATAGTCAGACCAGACTACGTATATACAGAGTACAGTATAGTCAGATTTGCGCTAGATTCTACAGGGCACACGCGTTACCGACAGTCTCCCTCTCGACATACTGTACAAGGTTGGCTGCACCGTATAGTCTAGAGACACAGAATATACAGGTTAGGTTGGCTACTGGGTAAAGCCATGCTGTGCCATGCAACAGCACGCCACGCCACGTTAGACGTACTGTAGCGTGTGCAGTGTGCACCGGCATGGATGTTGGATAACGTGCAATAAACATATACCGGGTGAGAGAATGGGGGAGGGTCGGTGAGTGTGTGTGGGTGTGAGAGAGAGAGAGAATGGAGGAGAGGCGGCCAGCACACGGACCGGGAGGATCAGCCAGAAGGACTGGCTGGTGCGGAGCCATACATTTATTTATGAAGTACTATGAATAAATGGATGCTAGTCTTTCTCTCGTGTGTTTTCAGAAGGCAGATATCGTGTCGTTGCCACGTCTCGGAATATAATAGGCCATTTACGCGACTCTCTATTAAATCTATTACCTTGACGATCCATACCATTTGACTCTTATGCTTTGGTCCGTCTCGCTTGGCCTCCCTTACCGAAGCCCCGACCACCCGATTCTATAGGTTGTACAGCCTTCGATTGGATCCGGTACTTTCGGAGCCTGACAATATCCGTTTTCCTCGATTTTACGAGAGACGTCACCGTTTTTCCTGTTTTCCTCTTTCCTCTTTCCTTCCTTTCCTCCTGCCGTTGGACACTGTAGCGCTTCCTCGCTCTCTCCCCAGGGAGCGCCGGAAAACTCGGGAGAAATAAATAACACCACTCGAGGAAAGTTTAGACATCATTCGATTCCTTTTTTTTGGCTTTCGGCACCTGAAGAATCGATGTCCTGGGGGAAAAAGAAAAGATGCGGGAAATATCTCTCTAATGAAACGAGCCGATGCATCATGGAATGTTCTGGAAGGTTCCATAGTGAATTTTTAAGGGATGAGAGTCAAGGGCTGCCGCAATTGCCTCGGTGCTCACGAATGCCAGGGTGCCGTGTAATTAACCGCGGTGGGTATTTTCAATGAGATAGGGGTAAAGCGAAGGCCGGGTTGCTGTTGCTCCTACTAATATTGAGCTACCGGTACTGTATACGCTGCAGCCGGTGCGACGTGCCGGAGGCTGGGAGGGTTCAAGGTTCAAACGTACGTTCGAGCGTTCGCTTGGCCACCTGTTAAATAAAAATATATTTAAATAAGTACGTCGGCGTTGACATTTTCCCTAGGGAATAACTATTGACCGACGTAGGGACTTGACGAGCTTCGCGCTTCGTTCCCGACTCTTTAGCCAAAATCCATCGTAGCTGCGTCGCGTTTCCCACGAGGCTAATGCGAACGACAAAACTCAGCAACGCCGAGGAAAAATGACCGAAGCTCCGGGAAAAATATAAATCGCCAAACCTTTCGTTTGCTATGCCTTAGCGTCTCTTCGTTGGAGCCATTAAAAATGGAAATTTCAACAGAACGGCCTCTCGTCCTTTTACCAGTATCGAGACTTTTTTTCCTCTCCTGTTCGCTGCATCCCTCAAATAAAGTATTAACGTACCTCCGACTACCCTCGATACTATAGGAGCGTCGCGACGCCGATACGCCACTGAATTTATACCTTGTCGCTTGATCTTCTTTACTTTGCTACCTATGTATATTGACTTTCTTTATAATTCTATAGGCAAAAGACCCCGAGAGTCGAGAGAGTCGAATTTGCTTGAGGTGAATTTCCCATTTTTTAATGTGACCTGAACGCACGGAACGGATGGGAAGCAGCAATTGACACGAGGTCGCTTAAGAAAAGTGCAGAATGCTCCGAATGCAGGGTGCATCATTCGCATTGCAGCCACGTAGAAAGAGTCGACGAGGCACTCCATTCGGTCCTGCTGGATTTCCGCTTCGTGTGTTTTCCAGTTCTTTCCGTTTTATTCAATTTTATTTATTCGCAGTATTGCCGGGCATCCCTGTGTCTCTGCAGCCCGCCACCGTCCCAACTGATTTCGTATCGTCCTACGGAAAACAGATATTATTATAGGGAATTCCTTTTCCGTTACGTGGATACGTCCAACAAATAGGTAGCATCGAGGACTTTCCTCGAAAAGCCCTTTCGTCTTACTCGAGTCCACCAAGATGCAGGGATGCCAGCATCCCATGCCTCTTCGAGGATCTGGCGTCTTGTTTTCTTTAATGCGAGAGCCCGAATGAGCGAGTGGGACGGCAGGGAGTCAATTGAGAATCGTCCTGTCGATTCAGTCAAGGATTTCAAGAATGCCGTACCCTGTTCCCTGGATGACGTTTCAATTGGAAAGTTCTTACCCCTTCCTAGGGGATTCACAATGTTCGCACACGGGAGCACAATGACTGGAAGTTGGCGTTTAATGGGCCGTGCCTGAGAAAATACGGTTCCCTATTGTTTCCTTTATCGTTATCTGTTACCCCACTCCGTACAGTCACGACTGGAATCGCGTCCTTTGCGCTTCTCGTATCTTGAAAAAAAAAAAATACTGCAATATGAGCTTCGCAGAATGCTCCTTCTCAGGATGCTTCTCGAGGAGATTCGATAAAGACGATTTTTAAATTTGCTAAAACTCAAAGTATCCTTTCTCGCAATAATTGCAGCAGCAGTCGAGCACGCGTATACCCCAGTAAATTAGCAGGACTCGTGCTTGAGCACTGCTCGTCAAAGTTCCCAGGAGAAAGTGGTTACGCGGGAAGATAGTTAAGCGATTCGCGAGAAATGCCCGCGGAGGGAGATTCGAGGGTTCAAGGGTTAAGGGTAGCAGTTAAGGGCACAGAGGGTGAGATTGCGTAGCGCAGGAAATTGGGCGTTCTCGGTAGCGGGCAATTTCGAAACTGGAAGATCTCTTGGCCGTCCGGCCGAAGCTGTTTCAGGCGGTTCAGGCTGTTTCGGGATGTTCAGGGCCTCCCAGTGTGAGATTGAGCGAGAGATCTGTGAGAGGCTGCCGAGCTATCGGACTGTTGGGATGGGGTGCCTGACAACCCTTTACATTTTAATTACGCCCGTCTTAAAAGCCAATAAAGTCCTCGGGTGCCTAGCGGCGTTCATCCGCCCCTTGCGACTCTCAACTCGCTAACCCCTCTGCTGTATTTCGTCGTTTGCCAATCGAGTCCTTTTCTCTTCATTTTGTTATGTCACGCTGGTATCGGTTCTGCCAACCCTTGGGAACCACTGAGGAGCATCTGCCTCTCAGAACTTTGCTGCTCAAGTTTATCCGTCCATTTAGCTTCCCTTGCACGCATACGAACACGCGACGCGTACGGCTGCATTCTTTGCACGGAGCACGATGTATCCCTGTAACAGTAATTATTATTTTTACTTGTATCGGACAGCCGCTTCGTTCTTCACTTTTGTACCGTCTCGCCGCAGCCCTTGGTTGCCTTCGCATCGTTTCAATAAGAAAATAAAAAGAGATTGCGTAGTCCCGTAAAATTCTATATATTTTATAAGGGTGGAACGTATTGTACAATGTTAACGTATTTCGCTGTTCCGAGAAAGTGGATAATACCAGACTGTAAAATCGGACGAAGCAAAAGTAAAGAGTATCGTTCGGCAGGTTTTACTTGAAAGTTGCGCAGCTACAAAGCAAAGAGTTGCTGTAATTATGGCTTGAAATTTTCTCGAATCTCCCGATCGTATCGAACGGCAGCCAATCGATGTGATCGATGCTTCTCGACCTCGAGCTAATACCGTGTTTCACATATATTCTCCTCTTTCTCTTTCCTTCTGTATTCTTCCGGTCTCTCTCTAATTTCGATGCTCCCGTGTATCCTATACCCAGTGAGACACGTCGCGTCGGGTTACTGCGCTCTGGGAAATTTTAGATGCGAAGCCGCCACTGTCATGCAGTACCGAAGGTATTAGAGAAAGAGAGAAGAAATTATAGGAAAATAGGACCGTAAACCATAATGCGGTATCAGAGAAAATAGGAGAAATCCGGATAGGGAGGAAATGAGAAAATACAGATAAGTTTTCCTAATGGTAACGGATACAGTACAGTCAGACACCTATAATAATCCTGTATCATGGATATCGGTAGTTATCTAGTGTTTTCTCCGCTCCGGATAATTCGTTATCTTATCAGTAATTAGATTCTCCGGTTGATGATACCATTGTCGGAGATGAAAGAGGGAAAGATTTCTTGTCCGAGAGGTCAAGGTCCCTTTGGTGGGCACAGGGTATGTGCTACGGCTTGTTAGTTAAGGGCGAGGGCCGATAACCTAGTTGACAAATGCGCCCCAACGATTCCATTCCTGACAGCTCCGAGGCCTAAGAGGTCTAAGGTCCCAGCGGTGGCCTCCTTAAATTAACACTGCGTAGCTGTGTCGTTATCGGGGGCAAACATTTGATCGTAAGTTAGGGGTAGCTCAGTTGGAGCCACGTAACTTACATCAGCTGTCAGGATCACGTGTATATGTGCCTTTGAAGTTGGTAGGACTGCCAAGTTCGTAGCTGCGTGCGAGCCTATCTGTATATCACTTACCTAGGCCAAGACAGGTTAGTGAGACCCTAAGGTGCAGCTTGAGTTAGCACGTACGACGCCAGAGGGTGGATCGTGGCGTCGGGGCGTCGGGACGTCGAGACGTCCGTTTCAGCCTGGCACGTTAAGAGAAATACGGGAGCATCTTGTATTACCTGCTGCTTTCTATATTTATTTGAAAGTTTTTATCATCCGGCGAATCTTCGGGGTTACGGTCAGTTCGCATCGGCAGGCTTGGATTTAGGTTCACCGTTCGACACCCTTGAACTTTCTCGTTTGGGGGGGAACTTTTATCGTTGGCGATGTGTGCTTCCCGCTTAGAGGACAAGTTTCCTTTCCTGGAAATGGATCCAGGTGGCTGTTGGGATAGGGAAACTCTCCGAGAGTCATCCCTTGTATCGCTGCACTGGAGCTTCAGTCGGATCGAATCACGAACACGAAGCACCTTTGAAAGTTCGCTCGGTTTTTTGGATTTTATAAGGTCTCATGGAAAGCTGCTGAACTTCATTTCTTTTTTCTTCCTTTCTTTTTGCTTTTTCTTAAACTTTCCACTCCGAGGAATTTACTTTACTTAACACCCTCGTGGATCTGTATAGAAATTGGATGTAATTTGCAATCATGGACCTTCCGTACTCTATGTAGGATCCTCTCGATGGGATTTTTACAATGGGTCTGGAAGTAGAGAAACGGCCGAGGGTGGTTGCATTTAAAGATCTTTGCCGCTCTACTGGCGTTTTTCACTTGGAATTCACAAACATTTCCTGAGAGACTGTACTCGATATTTCCAGGCCTTCCGAGTCTCTTGAATTCCAATAATCCAACAGATGCTATTAACTTGGTCCTCTCCGTTCTTACTTGGAAATCGTACCAGCTACATCTATTTGGCACGTTTTCCCTTGTCAATTCACTTCGCCATCCTCCACTTTATTCTTTCATTCTACCGTCCCTCTTGACGTGCAGCATCAGCAGCAACGGTGGTTGGCGATGGTAGTGACAACGGTGGAACCTCGTAGAAAAATAATTTCTACATGTACGTGCTAGACGGAATATGAAAATAAAGAAAAAAAATATAGAAAGAGCATAGGAAAAGTAGAAAACACGCGTGCCCCGTGCGCTGTATTCCGCTGTAATTGGAAACGATGGAAATAAGGACGTTCGATTATCCACCTTGGTGTTTTTCACGGGATCCCTTGAACTCGAGCGATCCCTCAAGAATTCCCTGTCGCTTTTACTCGTGCCGACAGAGGCGCCGAAATCGACGCACCCTCTGCCGATAATCGCTGACGGACTCGGGGGGGACGTGAGAAGCCGATTATTGGGAATCAGGAGGTGGGAACCGCGGAGCGGAAATCACGCCGGAAATAGCTGTTTATCTTCGACGCTTCGACTCCGTGTTCATCGATCCTTATTATCGTGGGAACGATCACGGGTCCTGGGTCAGAAGGATCGGAGGCCGATCAAACTAAGATCGGACTGGTCGTAGTGCTCCCGAGTGTATCTTAACGGTGGATCAAAGATGATGTAAAAAAAAAATCAAGAATTTTCCAAATTCCTATCTCGGAATTGATACTAAAGTTATGACGATTGCCTGGCAAAATCTACACAGAGACGCCATATGCTCTATTTTCAAATTTATCGTTTATATTTTTTCATTCTTTTCCTGAACGACGGATGCAGGCCTGTAGGCCAGCACGAAGCAAAATTCGAATTGAGCAGTAGCATCCATTACTATTCGATATAGAGTTCCGAGTTGGCGATAGGGTTGGGGTAGTTTCCGAGGGCGAATGTTGGAATATTCGAAAGCGGTGCGTAGCACCGTGTCTATTTCGCGACTAATTGAAAAGCCTTTGTTTTCCACGAAGGATGGAGTTTCTATGGCGGATACAGCGGCAGAGAATTACCGTTTTCGGTAAACGGATTAGTCGATAGATATTACAAATGGGACTCTTTCGTGAGCGCCAGTTGGTTTATCGTTAATTTACAATATTGGTAACGAATTCAACGAATGATTTCCCTGCTTCCCGCATTCTCCCTCCGCGTAATCTAAAACCCTTTGTACGAGGCGGCTATAGTTTTTATCCCGTTGTTCGATCCTCCGTACCATAACGCTATCGCGGACCCTTCTGGACCACGTGCCCTCCAAACTCCTCGTTTCCAGGGCTTCGACCAGCAATTATTGCATTGGTAATCGATTGGATTATCAAAGTTTTGATAACGCATAGAGCTCTTCCGGATCCCCGGAGCAGATAGGATCCCTCTCGGTCCCGCGACCCCCCGCAGCGCACCCCAATGTTCCTGCCGTGCCAAATTATTTGCTCCGTCGGAGCATGAATACCAACCGTAATTACGTTTCGCCTGATATTCAATTAGAATTACCGACTCGGTACGGTAACGCGTCTATGAAAAATCCAGCAAATCGTTCGGATGCGAATTCAGGGGGGCGGCGGGGGGCGATGAAACGAAGAATGGCAATATCCGCTATCCGCTTCCACTCTCACTTCTTTAGACTCTGCGTCTCCTCCGTTCAAGGAATTCCCAAAAACTTCTCTTTATAACTTGTAAAAGACATTCTCAGGCTTAAAGGCATTTGCCCGTTTGTCGCTGAATAATGAGATTTAGTAACCGAAACGGATGCACGAATGTACGTGCAATCAGGCTGAATGCTTCTCCCTGAAACGTATCTTTCAACCCTGCGAGAAGAATCCGCCGACAAGAGGAGAAGCCGGTAGCGCAGAAGCGCAGAATGTATTCTAACGGAGTTTAATTTGCAGTAATGGCGCATCCTCGCACGAACGAAAGATTAAAAGCATCCCTCCGGCAGCCTCCGCTCTCGGGCTGCCACCTAAATGGCCTGCCGTCCCTTTAGAAAGGAACTGATCCAGACGCCGTTTAGCGTTTTACCTTCCATACAGAGCATCCTGCGTCTGCCTGGCTGTTTGCTTGGTTGCCTCGTTGCCTCGTTGCTCCGGCGGCATCACCGATGCCTGCACCATCATCATCAGCATCCTTAATACCGCGTCGACTTGGGTCGAAGTTGGTCTCGCTGCTCGCCTGATTAAATGCGAAATTCCGCAGAGTTCTTTCGCGTCCGTCAGTTCTGTGAAGCGGGTGAGGGAAAGAGCTGCTTACGGGAAGGGAAGGGTGCAACGGGGGAGGACAAGACCCGAAGGAAGTTAGTCTCGTAAGGAAAGGCGAAGGTGCCTAGTTGTCTGGAGCACCGAGGACGTGAACGTAGCCCCTAGCTACTGTGCATTGCCCACACTTTCCAGATATTGCCTTTCTGGTACGGGCGCCATTGCATGTACATTTGTTTAACGCTAATTGGAAAATGCTTCTACCTTTCGCCTCGAAACAACCCTGCTGAAATTAGAATTCAAGTGCTGCATATTCCATCTACTCCTTTTTGTTTCTCGTTTCAGTCCTCGTTACGCTTCTTCCCGTTTCTGCTTAATTCTTTGACCTCCCTTCGGGACGGACGAGTCGAGATGGCCGAGGGTCGGCTCTGCGGATTCTAATCTTTTATTTCTTATCACTCTTTTTCTATTCTTCTTTTTGAACGCGTCCTCGTCGATAATTCCTTCGAAGAAATAGATGAGAATCGGCGAGAGGCTCGTTACGATATTTCCGTTGATTCGATCTTAACTTAGTCCGATCCCCTTTTATTCGGTAGCGTCGTGCTTCTTCTCCTTCTGACTTTCACGTTCTTCGATGTTCTCACGCGTTCGCACTGAATTTCCTGCTTCCTGAGATGCAGCTCGTGTGGATTCTATTATGTGCTTCTGACGTGGGATGATTCATCGCCCTTGCGCCGTTTCCCTATTTGTCTCAATGCAAACTCATTCCTCGGCGCCTCGAGGGATGCCAATTCGAATTGCGAGATGCATCGCTGCTGAAAGTTATTTAGCGGAGGCCGATTTGCCGGAAGAGAAAGTTTAGATCTCTCTCCTGCAAGAGACATACCTCTCTCTCTCTCTCTCTCTCTCTCTCTCTCACTCTCTCTCAATAATTCCCTCGGCAGTCATTCTCAAGACGCGATTTCTAGCTCCGTGGCTTTGGTAGCGTCGGTGCTTCTTAACTTATCCAGCTTTTCTATATCCAACCGACTAGCTGGCTGAATGCCTAGCTGCTTCATGGATGCCCGCCCGTATACTGGCTACCCGTCAAAACAATGAAATATCGGCTTCTTATGATGCCGAGACGAAGTGTATAGATATAAATGAGCGTCGGTTGATTGCTTCGAGTAATAAATCAAGATGTTTTCGGTTCGGCAGGAAGTCGAGGGATGATTGTATACAGTATGGGGCGGGGAGGGAGAGGGCGCTGGAGCGACGCCTTCTACTTGGCGTCCCCCCGTCAACCCCCGGAGGACGATTGACTTTTGCCCGTTACAGTTACAATAAGCTTCCAGGACATCGACACTCGTGGAGGCAAGTACCGAGGTTGCGAGAAGAATCTCTTTCTCTGGATGCTGGAAACTTGAGAGGAGCTCGGCAAAGCGTAGAGAGGACGTGGCGAGTCAGGAAGGGGGCGAAGGGGCACGGGGATGAGGGATGTCTGAGCAGAAGCGGAGTAGGGGGCGGTCCATTCGATTGGCGAGGACGACAAGCGCGACTGGGCGATGGGATTTGAATAAATCGGCCCTCGACTCAGGGGAGGATGGTGAAGCACCCCTTCGGAGCCATGAATCTTGGCCCCGCGTGGAAAGTCCCGCTGGTAGAGCCAGCCAGGCCGACAGGGGTGCAGGGAGGCAGGGCGGATGCATTTCGAATCGACATCGAGTCGATGCCAATTTGTTGGCGTTTGTCCTCTATTGCCGTTTGGGGCGGCTTCGTGTGCACGCGGACCGAGTCCATTTTATCGAATGATTTATTCAGGACATGATCATTAATGGAAGAACATTACTCTCTTGTCAGGAATCAATAGACTCTGGCCAGGGCAGGCAGCAGCGGCCGAGCAATCCAAGATTCTGTATCGCTGCCGTCGCTGTTATCGCTAGCGCTTTTGATACCGACGCTCTTGCCAGTGTCGTCGTCATCGTTATCGTTATAGATATCGGGACTTGTTTTACTACATAGGCGGAGGCGGTTTGGATATCGCGCTCCATCGCTTCGCTAAATCATGGAAACAAAACTGAAACAAACCAAAATAAATTGCACGGGTAATGTATTCGGGCTGCAAGTGATTATTCGAAATCCGGCAGGTTCAGCCTGGCTGCGGTTTTCCGCAAACCGCACCCGGTATTCCCGATGTTGCACCGAATGCAACGAATGCAACGAGTGCACCGAGTGCACCTGCCTCTCGCAGTACCAGCAGCCAGGGGGAAGCACTGCAGTTCCGCATTAGCCTTTTTTTACCGTCTAACGAGCTCCAGTCACTTTTTAACTTTCCTCATCACAGATACGCCCGCGATTCCTTATCGAATGAGAGTTCAATCGGAATTTCTCGGGGTGGATAGTCGATACTGATTGGAGGTGGACGAGGATGATGAGGTACCTAAATGAATTCAATAGAAAAGCTGGAGATTTATGATTGCCAGGCCTAAGGCAACGGGGCCGCTACTGTAATGGGGAGGCGGTTGGCTCCTTAGGGGCGAGACCTTGGGGTGATAGGGTTGGTTCTAAGGTTCGAAGGTAGGCGTAACACGGGTCTAATAGCTCGTTTGATCCAACACCCCATCCCATCCGATAACATCCCTTGCCGTCCCTTTTCCACCGCATCCAGCCCGTTCCATTGTGGCTCTTGGTTAGCCCCCTTTAACCCCCAGGGCCGCTCCTAGTCTTAGTTTACCTTGGCTTGGGTTGACTTCGATTCGCCCCTTAGACACTACTCGTCTGTAACGAGAAACAGTGGGGAGGGTGGAGAGGGTGGGGAGCGAGGGTAGCAGGGCAGCAGTGCCTGTCCTGGCAATCCTGGCAAACAGGACTGGGAGGCTGAAACAAACCTCAGAGTGTCGAACTTAACGACTCTGGGCAACCGATGCCTTCGACTTCTTCGCCTCCTTTGCCTCCTTTGCCTCCTTCGCCTCTTTCTCTCAAACCTTCGAGACCTTGGACTCCTCGAACGCCTCTGCTATTACGGCCAAGGTTCGTTAGACAGATTGTGGATTCGCTTCGTTTTATTTCTCTTTCAGGTTCGCTTTGCTTTCTTCTGGCAGAGGGAAATAAAGAGAAGGCGAGGGTGAAGGTTGAAGGGTGGGTTCAGTCGCACAGCGTTATTCCTGTTGGGTCCCCGACTCTCGAGATCAAAATTCTGCGTCTCGACTGCGCAGTCAAAGATTAAATCTGCGTCAGTAATTCGCCGGAAGATCTTACAAATTCCCTAGAGAATAAATCCTGGCCCTGGGGGGGGGGGGGAGGGGGGGCACTCGAAAAAGCCCCATTTTTAGAAGCCGAGGGGTAGACTACTCCTAGTCCCATAAGAAGAGGGATGGACTCTTTTTTTTTTATTCGTGGCAATTTATTTCTTTCAGGCAGACAAATGTTGAAACGGGCCAGCGACTAATAATGTAAGCTTCGGATAAATGAATGGCTAAAGGTAAGACTGCTCGGCCGTGTGCGAGTATTCGAGGAGCGTGCTTTCTCTTCCTCTCTCTCGCTCTCCATCGCTCTCTCTCTCTCTCTCTCTCTCTCTCTCTCTCTCTCTCTCTCTCTCTCTCTCCCTCTCGAGGGGAGTGCGAAGTGGTCGCTGGGAGGGTGAACAACCCGGGGAACGAGGAATAAGAGGATGCTCCTTAAAAGTTCGAGAAGAGCTTCTTCGAGCAGGAGCCAGCAGAGTTGTTATCTAATTTTACTCTCAACGCTTCTTCGATTTATTCCCCAACTTTTCGACGCATTGCAATATGCTGCTAACGGAGGCTGGATACTCTCACTCTCTCTCCCCCTTTCTCCTCTCTCTCTGATTATCTTTCTCTTTCATCCCTTCTCTTACTCGTTCCGACTCTTGCGTTCTCTCTTGCACCAATTCCCTTTTCAATAATCCGTTCGTCTTTCCGTCTCCATCTTGGCAATCTTTACGCAATAACTTCTTCGGATGCAGCACATGGGTCCAGACCCTCCCGTTGTGCCGATTCGTGTAGTCGATTATTTCGCGTGTACCACAGTGAGATAAAAAAAAGAAAAGAAAAAACTTAGCAGCGGCCGTCGAGTGAAAATCGTTTCGCTCGAGCAACTTCGCGTTGTTGCGGCCACGCTAACCCAGTTCGTTATTTACACCCTGAAAACGTAATGTGGCGTGAGGAAAAAGTGGTTGGAAAAGAGGGTGAGAAGAGGGTTGGAAAAAAAAAGAAGAGGAGATCGGCCAAGCACGATCCTCGCAAGAAGAGAAGCACGGGAAGACGCGTGAGCAAAGCCTAGAGGGTTTGTGTCATGTTGCGTCGTGCCATGCCATGGCTACCACAAGAATCACCAGCAGAGCAGAAACTGCACGACTGGCGTGTCTGGCAGTCTCGACTCTGGCGTGTAGGCCATAGTGGCCTAGTTCGTGGCCCATCGAATACACGGCAATAGCAACGGCAATAGCAACGGCAATAGCAACGGCAATAGCAACGGCAATAGCAACGACTGAGCCTTTAGTCGCTCCAGGGACACGACCAATCTACGCATCCTGGTCCCACGTAGTATCTGTCTCGGTAGAAGAGGATGGCCAACTGGCTACCGGTGGTTACGACGGCAACAGTTCGGTTCGGCTCGAACGGGCCACTCTGTAGGAACGAACGATGGGGGACAAATGTTTTCCAATCTGTCCTCTCGCATCCGCCACAAAGGAAGTGGTCGATGCGTTTGCGTGTTTCCCATCTGCCGGGATCATCGCCGGAAAATTACTGTCCGCATTACTTCACTCGACCACATCGTCCCGCTTACTCGCTGGGTCGTCCGTTAACTCTTCGGGACGTCGGGACGTCGGGACGTCGGTACGTCGGTACGTCGGGTTGCCCAGACACGCTTGTAAACTATTTTAATTACGCCCTCGGCAGTTCGTTTGCTTGGTGTTTCGTTTCGTCCTGGTCTTTTCTCGCTAACCCGAAATCGGTCAACTATTTCAACATTTTTCTACCCTTATTGCAAGATCAGCCGTACACAATTTCTATGCGCTTCGAACAAACGTCCCGCTTGGTTCATTTTCGCGTCTACGTTGTTAAATATTTATCTGATTCTTCATAAACTGAATCAAAAAATGAATCACCTACGTCTTTTGATTCAACGATGAAACAATTCTCAGTTTCTTACATTTTCAGCCAAAAATAAAGACGCTCGGATTCCTATTTGCTCATCTCCTACATTTGCGAGGGTTTCTTCATATTCAAGATCTCTTCTGCCACAGTGTCATTCTTTGATTTTTTATTCCTAGCAGACACCCCTCAAATCGTATGCACCATTGAATTCAATATTTGGAAAGTCATGAAAATTCAAGGAAGGACGGAGCCTTATCTTTTTTCTTTTATTCGCGTGCAACGAGAATGTCTATATCGACAAAGCCTATCGGAGATACAGGTAGATCGTGAAACATTTTCCTGTTTCTTTGGCGGGGTCACTCTGGTCAAACGCGTGTATATATCAGTAACATCCCTAATGACTGCACCCGGCCTCTGCATCGCTCCACTGCTCCAGTATTTCAGCACTCGAAACACTCAAGCACTCCAGGATCATGTCACCAGACGGGTGGCGCTTCGGGTACGCTATTTGCATATTACTGCTCGACGCACAGGCAGCAGGCTATCGGAATACCAGCTCGTCAAAGGGAGAAATGCGTTTCTCGTATTCCCTATATACAAATAAAAATGTCAATACCACAAGGGAGCGCCATTCCGAACGATCAGACACTTGGGTTTCCTCTTGTCAACGCCGTTTCATCTCCGATACGTGCAGCGTGCAAAGGCAGAGTTGCAGTGGGTTCAAGATACGAAGAGTGACTGGCGGGTGAGGATGAGAGGGGTTAGTGAGTGGACCAATAGCATTAACCAGCAAAGGCTCGTACTCCTGGCACAGATAGATAAATAGATACCAGGGCCGTATACTCACGGTCGGAAGGAGTGGTCGATCCTCTCCAGAATTAATAAACTGAGCCATCCATTGGTACGTCAGCCATGAAAAGTGCCAATTCAAATGAAAGGAGCCTCGACGTCACCACGTCGAGAGCAACCTGCGGTACCTTTCAAAGGGTTGATACCCTCCGACTGGTCTTGTCGGGTATTTATTTTATTTATAAAATTCTTACGTCAAAGAGTCTGGACCAATTGAATCTTATACAGGAAGTATAGAGAGAAGCTGGAGCGACTGGAGACGGCAGAGAAAAGAGATGGGTGAGATACGTAAGAGAAAAGATGGAGGAAGAGAAGGGTGTATCCAACTATACAGTAAGCTTCGGCTTACTTGAGCCGTCCCGCAGGGTCTCGCCAGTTCCGTGTTCCGTATCGATTTAAAACTTTAACTATCCTTATAATTACATATTGCAAAGTTGGGCCAAGCCGTCCCGTCCCGTTCCGTCCGGTTCCGTTGTGCCACCCTCCGTCAACTCGCTCCTTCTCCTATAAGGTCCTGCTCCCGCACCCCTCTTCGATCCTGGCTCACAGAGACGAACTTTCAAAGTTAAAAATTGTTTAAATTGTCGGTTAACTGTTAGCCGCCGGGGCTAATGAAACGTGGAGCCGCCGACCCTCTTTAGCCGCCCTGGAACTTTCCGACCTCCTTCTTTCGCTCTTTTCTCAGGTTCCCGTCGCGTTGTGTATGTCTCCGTACGTGTGCCTGCGCACTTCCGTTCGCTTCCGCTCGTCACTTTTCTATAGAAGCGGTCGGCGGCCTTCGCTTCGGGCCCGTCAGAATTCCCGCTGAAACGACCAGAACGGTGCAAAAACATTTGGCTGAAACGAAACGTTCCGAATTTTCTTCTCGCCCCAGCGGCTGAAACGAATGAGCGGTTCGAACCGTTCTGAAAGCTTTCGAGAAACGAAGATGAAAACCAGAAGAACCCGCAAGTGGGAAACACCCATCCGAAATAATAATACGGATATACCTTCCGTATCGCAAGTAAATAATTTATGCTAATTTGTGTATAAATTCTGTACATAACGGGTGCATTTGTGACATTAACGGTAGGTCGTTAACTGTTCGGTGATCGGATATTCATCCGTAACACACAAAATATTTTTACTCGGGATAGTATGGTTCAAGTAATCTTTTTTGCCTATTCTCTTCTGTGTTATCATATGATATATTAATTCTTATGATATGGCTGCGGTAAAAAGAGAGAAAGAGAGAGAGAGAGAGAGAGAGAGAGAACGCTGTACGGTCTCCTGACAGAGCCACGCTCGCTGCTGCTGCGAGTAACTTAAACTCGGCGGAAAATTATAATTAAGCTCACCCGAGCAAGCAACTGCGAGAAAAGTTGTCCCAACTAGTGAAGGAAAATGCAAAAGACAGAGAGAGAGAGAGAGAGAGAGAGAGAGAGAGAGTAGGGGTTAGTAGCGAGGAATACAGCGAGAGGAGGGGAGATACTCCTTCGCGGGGGCAGGAGAGTTTTTCGCTTGTGGGTCGAATTAGCGAGTCACTACTCCTTGATGAAGATGCTAGTTCCTTTATTCAAGATCCAAGGTTCCAGGAAGTCCCAGTGTCGAAAGAGGGATGCTGCACTATCTCCTTCATTTCTCCAAGTTTTACGACTTTCTATAGGAATCTCCTTTGGACCATTAATTAGACCTTCGAAATTTAATATGTAGCACATGTTCGGGTCAGGTAGAATCTCCCCCTTTGATATATAAATCATTGAAATCCCAGACTTTTTAACCCTCTCGTAGAAACAGGAGAGAAAGAGTGGCGGGGGGGTGGGGATAGGGGGAAGGGGTAGGCAAGGCCGTGAAATATGACCCTAAAATTAACCGATTCCTTAATTACTCGTTCCGTTTTTCGACCCCGAAGTCTCCGGCACAAGCTGGGGCGAGTAACCCTCTCGTTTCGCACCCGAAACCACTCGGCTCCTCATTAAGCATTTCACAGCGCGATGTAACCTTCCGTCTCTACGTTAAGGCTCTCCCTCTCCCTCCCTCTCGCTCTCCAAGGGCACGCACCCTCTCACCCTCTCTATTGGCAAATCGCAGTTCGATCACAGGGGGCTTCCGATGGATATAGTCAACGATGGACGCATCTGCCATTGCTCCCTCGATCCCATCAAGTGTTTAGTCTGGCGTTACTGGTTGTTGTGATAGTCGATCGGTGCTTCTGGCTCCGCTGATGCTGCTGCTGATGCGCGGAGGTAAACCAGGATCGAGGATCCTAGAAACCGACACGTTCGGTCCAGTTGCTCCTCCTGGCTATAGTCGGAGGGCCGGATCCGTGACTAAAGGGGATGAAGGGGCGCAGGAGGTGAAAGAGGGGATGCCGCGTAGGTACGTGTTCAGGATTAGGACGATCAATGCGGTAAGCCTTGTTTGTTCTGGGCTGGACCCTCACCGGATCTTGCTACTCCATTCCAGTTCACTGAATCCGCGGATGTCCAGATCCTTTGCACAAGGATTTACTTGCCTGCCCGTGCACCTGCATTTCCTAATCCGACCTTAACCTGCTTCCAAAGCGAAGATAATACCCAAAATTCAAAGACCCTGGAAAAATTGGCGAGAGTTTTGCTTTCGTTCTCCCGAAGAAGTCTTCGTCCTGACTGTACAACCACATGGCGATCGTCATTTACTTCAAGAACCATGTCTGCGTAACCGGTCACCCGTTTTTCGAGTCCCTGGTGCCGGCACATCGGTACCCGGACAAGCGAAGTCGTTACGCTATTTTTATTTTCGTATCGTCGACTTTTATAGGTAAAGTTCCACGGTGGGACTTGGAATCGGTAGTAGCCATGCCGGCAGTGACGCACACAGTGAAGCGTTTACGGGAAATTGCACTTTGCAAAGAAGAGCAGCATCGCTCGCTCGACCATCCTCCCGCCCCCCAGTGGCAGCCTACTTCTGTCCCGACCTCCATTCCCTGTCTCCGTATAGCTGGAGTAGGTATCCTTTCAGGAGCACAAAGTGTACACCGGAGGAAGGCAGGCTGAGATCTTGAGCCTGTGTGCCCGTGGGTGCTCGTACGTGCGCTGCGAGAGGGCGAATGCCTGCGGGAGGGTCTATGGGGCGCTTCAAGGAGCTCGCTGGGCTAGTGGGGTCAGAGGGAATAGCAGAAGACCCCCGGAGGTCGGTTTGCGCTTTACAAAGAGGTCCGCGGGCATAAAGATAGCCCACTCATCCGCGAAGCGACTCCACTTTTATACATGTGTGGATACTAACCTACGTTGCAAGCCACCTAGCCGTACCTAGTGCACTCAATCGAGGTATCTCGAGAAACGAAGCGGATCTCTGGGGAACCTCGTCTTCGGGATCCTCGAGGAGGAAGGAGGCGACAGGGAGGCAGCCTTTCGGAAAAGCGAAACGGAGGTTAAATCATGGAAGCGTCCAATGGTCCGGAAGACGAAGGGGCCCTCCTTCCCACCACCTCCACTCGACCCTACTTATTTCAATAGCTTTTTCTTGCTTCGTTTGAATAAGCTCGTGTCTGACGCACCCTTTTCGCCGTTTGCCTCTTCGCGATTTAGCCCGTCTCTTCACGGAGCACGATATTTTCACACGAGACTCTCTCTCTCTCTCTCTCTCTCTCTCTCTCTCTCTCTCTCTCTCTCTCTCTCTTTCTTTCTTTCTTTCTTTCTTTCTTTCTTTCTCTCTTTCTCCATAGTGCTCGTGCAATAGTGCAAGCTTTGCATCGACGCAACGAATTATACCGCCTCTATGATGCAGGGGTGATTTCTTTCCCGGATGCTCACGTATTATAATATAATGCTGGTATATAATATCCGAAAGCACATAAGGGAAAATCTGATGCAGGCTCGCAGTAGATCACCGTCACTGACACACTTCTCCAGCAGCGGCACCGGAGGAGCACCGGGGCACAGCACCCTTTCACGTGCCACCCCTGTCGCAGAGAGGGTTCCGTTTCTGCTCTAGAACTCGTACGTTCGAGGGGTAGCCTCTACTTTCCTCGATATCTCAGAATTTTTGTCGTTCGCGCAGGGGGTATTAGTCGCGATGGGAACTCGGCTGAAAATTCCCGAAGTCTGGCTCTGAAGTATTTATGAAGGCAGGGCCAGCCCCCATTTCTCTAGTTAATTCGGGTCTCGCTAGATCCGAGTGCTTTTCGCAAAAAATGCCTTGGCTCGCCATTTTTATTATTTTTCTTTTTTTTTCTTTTTTTTTCTTTGTATTCCAACACCACCATTATCGGTATGGTACTCCTGGAGCTCTCCGTGGTATATTCATATATGTATACACACGTAACTATGTTGGCACTCGCGTCTAATCTTTATCCGATATCTCGATCTACATTGTGGTGAAACGTGCAGCGGTGCAAGCGCCGCGATGCCTAGCAGCCGCGTCGCGACGAAGAAAGGGCTTGCGGCAGGGTGGGGACTGCCGTGAGAGCCGCAGAGAGCAAAAACGAGGATTGTCGGTAATGCACGCCAACACGCCACTACTCGCGGCGCACGGAACCAAATCGCAACCAAGTAAACTTTTTAAACGTAAAATGAATTCCTGTTCTCCGTTCGCACTCCGTTCGAAGATCATCTCGAGATCCTTGATCCTCGTGACGTCAACAATCATGTTGTCGTGGTGGATGAAACGTCGGTAATCTCGCAGGAGAGCCTGCACTTAGTTGGATCATGCTAGCTGATGAGAAAAACTAGGAGACATCCAAGAGAGGAGAGATTGAATGCCGGAGAGGAAGAGTCGAGAGGAAAAAGGAGAAAGAGAGAGGTGGAGTGGAGGTCATAAGAGAGATTCAGGGGATGTCCGAAGCGCATTTCCGGTTAGTTGCTGAAGAGTCGAAAGGACGAAAGACATCCGGTGGCTCATCTTTCAAATGGACCGAGTTGGCTGGTTCCTCTCGATATTTTCTTCCGTGTTTCTCAGGACTCCGTGTATATATGTCTACTTCCATCTATAGATTCTCTGTGTCTATACTCGTGGATGCTGCATGTATATACGTAATGTATATAGTAGGTACTAAATGTGTCTATAGTCATGTACGTTAGATACACGGATTCCGGGAAGCGAGATGAGTAGCCAAGTAGTACGAAGGAATATGAGAGGACAGAGGAGCCAGAAGCACTACTGTAAAACAGAGCATTATTATCCTTCTACTCCATTACCCGGGACACTAGGAGGCCAGGCGGCGGGGGAGTTTGGGAGTCCTGGAGTTCTCGACTCCTGGAAGCTGGGAGGCTGAGCAAAAACCAAAAACCCGGGCAACTACGGGCAAGGGCCATTGACTCCGACACTGGCGCTTTCTAGCCCGACGTGATTTATCTTTGAATTCCTAGTTTTCCTCTTCCATCGCGTGCGGATGCTTCAATCTCCAGGAACCTCCCTCCTCTGTCTTGCCCCTTCCCCCTCGTTCCTCGCTGTCCTTCGTTCTCATTAACTCTATTCGCACCCCTCCCCCCCCCCCTTCTCATCTAGTCCAACTTGTCACAATTTTAAATATTTCATCATATTTTTCTCCATTTCATCCACGCAGTCCGCGTGAGATTCCTTTGAAATGCCGATAGAGTCAATAGGTCATCGATCTCTTCACCGATTGGCAATTCGCATTGCCTGGTAAAGTTCTTATAAGGCCAATAAGGAAATAGGGAGGGGAGAGAGAGAGAGAGAGAGAGAGAGAGAGAGAGAGAGAGAGAGAGAGCGGGGCGTGGGATGACGCGGAGAGAAGAGAAGAGCAATGGTGAGTGAGCTGAGATGGGTTGAACTTGCGTTGGGATCCTGACTGGCAATTGATGTAATTGAATTAAAACTAGACTGATTAAGAAACCCTTAATTACACGGTCTAATAAGATACAACGCCTCGACTGGGCGCCGCAAGCTATTCGAACTCCCTGGCTAACTTTCCAAAGTGACGGCTGAGCTCGAGTCTTCGACGTAGATCCTTGCATAGTTGCAACTTGCATAGTTCCAAAGTAGTAGCGCACTTGGTTGCATCACTCGGATGCTGGAGTCTTGTTTAAACGAACCTTTTAACACCGAGAGCGCTTGTACGCTAGAGATATGAAAAATATTTCACGCTCGTTCCTTCGGCACATCTATTATGTATATATATATATATATAATATCACCCTCGAATCTAAACATATTTAAGCGCAGAGAGAGAAATATAGCGGCGCAGCAGGGTGAAGAGTCAAGAGGGGGTGGGGGACGAAGGGGCACCCTGAAGGATTCTGGCCTTTTTATATACCAACTCGCGAGCTTATGAACATAGCAGCATAGCAGCATAGCATATGAATAAAGTGGCCAACTTTTTGCTACATAAATCATCGTGTAATGTTCTCGCCATTTGAAAATACGCGGCACTCGCGCCGCTCCCTTGTAGTTCCTTGTGCACGCAGTAGGGAAAACCGTTGAGGCGCAGTTTACGCGCTTACGCGAGACCCACTTGCGTAAGTGTAGACGAATGCTAACCTAGCGTGAAATTTCATTCGAGTTCCTCACCTCCATTCATACCGATTCACCCCAATTCGATCCCCCATTCGTTCCCATTCCTTCCCGTTCCTTCCCGTTCCTTCCCGTTCAGCGACGTTCACCTGCATTCGCTTCTTCCATACGTCTCCTAAATCCTTTATCCAATTCATTTTCCTATTCTTATTCGATCGACCTTCCTTATACTTGCGTCCCCTTTTCTTTCCTTTAGTCACATCCTCGTCCATCAGGGATGTTGAGCTGCATCTTCCCGAATTCCGCCAAGTCGATTGCACTTTTCATAAATTTCCCAGGGACTCTCCCTTCGTGACTTTAAAGCGTTTTAAGCCAAGGATTTTATTCTCGAGGCCTAATCAAGAAGAGTAAACCCAAAGTGACGCGGAGAGTGAGTTGCCGGGAGGGTGGGAGGCGGGGAACCTTTTGCAGATACGAATCAATGCATTACTCCGAGTCGGAGCAGGGATCCTCCTGGCAAACGGAAGCAAGACAGACGAAGAATAAAGGAGTGAATGCAAGAGAGAGAGAGAGAGAGAGAGGAACTCGGAAGAGTAGACTCGTAGGTACAACGTTGGTACGGTACCCTGGGCAGGGGGTAGTTAGCCAATAGCGTTGCAGAGCTACATCGGATGAATATCAATGAGAGATACTCCCCCTGGCATTTTACAATTTTCTCGCGCGTGAGTCCTACGATCGCTTGTTTACGCAGGGGCTTGATTGAAAACGCTGTTTCTCGTTGCGCAATCCGGTTAAGCTCTTTGCAAAAAGAGGAGTCGAACTCGTTATGTCGAACGATGCATTGCGAAAGGTCATTTCTAGACTAGTTACCATTCGGCCTTTAGAATAATACTCGAATGACAGCAGTCGACAGAGACAATCCAAAATGCTTGTGTAATTTTCAATCCTAATTGGTCCAGAGCGAGACACGTGACAATGACGTATCGCTAACAAGGGAATACACGTAGTGCCAATGGTAGAATATATATTATTTTAACGAAATCTATTTTTTTTTTTTTTGGACAAACGGAAAAGTGATACTACGAATACAAAAGAACGAGAGTCGGGCTTGAAATAATTTGAGTGTAAAAGAGATGATGAGAGTGGGGCAGAGGGAGTGAGTGAGTGCGAGAGCGAGAGGAAATTGAGGCTGAAGCGAGGGAGAGACACGCTAAAAGATAATCAATACAGCCTCCGGTGGAGCAGGCTACCCCAGAGATACGGCTTATGTCCACATGCTCCTGTTAGGATATCTTTGTCTCGATAAAGAATCCTTTGTCTCTGTTTATTCCTTACGAATTCCTCTATCTCCGCTACATCGGGGTATCTTCGCAGCATCCCTCTCCGAACTTGGGTTAAAAAGATTTTCATTCCTATTAGCGTTTACTCCTTCTGCTTCTGGCGTTTCTCTGATCTGCGGATGATGATTCTTTCTTGGTAACGTCTGCGGATTCCTCTGGAGGCTTCGGAACTCCTGAAGAAGATGCCGCCCCCCCCTCCGCCTCCCCCGTACGTGAAAATCGAATCGCTCCCAGGATCATCCGTGAATCGTAAGAACGTCTGGGACGTTGCGTTGTGTGAAAACCCATGACTACCCCCTTGCCAATGGGATCCGGAGGGTTGAAAGAAATGCGTAATGTGCCAAGGGGGTGCTGTCTCACGGCGAGCTCGCCTCGTGGACTAAAACTGCGAATAAAATTCTTGTCGACCAATGTCTCCCTCGGGATATCATAGGGACATGCAGCACGGGAAACCACGGAATTTCGTAGGAGTTGAGCTTGCACTTAAAGAAAAGCGTATAAAGATAATACCGTTAACTTTTATGGTGGCTCTCTGCACGGTCGGTCAAGAAATTCCTAGGAAATGTTGGAAGGCGCCAAAACGAAATAAAAACGAATAGGTAAATCTGGGGAAATCGAGTAAAGTAACGGAGGAGATGAAATGGTAAAATCTGAGGATGTAGTCAGGGTGCTGGAGTAAAATAAGATAGATCGAGAGTGGTTCCTTAGAGAAGGCTCGAACCCTCCTAAAGCTTATCTCTGCATTTGCCAGTTTCTCGTAGGGCGAATCGCCGGGAGCTACGATCCCTTATACGAATCCACATATAGTTTTCATGTCATATATCGGCTTGGGGTTCTTAAACTAAATCAAAGAATTTCGCGGATTTGCGATCCGGACTCTTTCTCTTCCCATCGGGACAGTGTTGGAACGCTCCATATGTTAGAACGTTGTAAGAATTTTTTGTCAAGCTAAGCTTATGGAGTTTTAAATTTTGTTTATTCCTAAAGAAAAATTGCCAAGAATTTCGAAATTTTATTCTAACGTCGATTGGAATGATTTCTACGGTTACCAATACGCTCCTGTATTCCAGGCCCGGTTATGATACTCGTTCCAGGGGGTCGCTGCTATAAATAGCAGGACACCGGCGACAGGGTGCAGCGCAACAGAGAATTCTAGCGAGTTGGCACACAATGGCCCCGCGAAAGTCATCCCCGCTGGGCCGGAAGTAGACGGGCGGCCATCTTGCCAACCGGACGTGCATCCTAAATGTCTTGAGAGATTTGTATATGACGCGGGCGGCTTTCTCTCTCTCTCTCTTACACCTAGGGAAGCTCCTCGACCTGCTAGCAACCCAACGTTATTCCAGTTTCTGGGAGTCGCGCCATTATATAGCCGAGTTTTAACTTGCGATATGCCCGCTCCAAAGCGACGCTCATCAGTAGAAACGCGGAATGCGGAATGCGGAACGGCTTCATTCAAGACCCTATACTATAATACTGTATACTATATACGTGTGGCGATGCTCTATCTCAATTCTCAAGGTACGCGCGTATAAAACAACCAAGAGGCTGGGGGACTTGCATAATGTAACCTGCATAGAGTGCAGCACATATAGCCCCTAGGGTGAAGCTTGTAGAATGCAGTATGCAATGTGCTGCACCCTGCAGGCTGTACCGAAGTCTGTGCGAAGCGCAAACTATGAAGCGTTATTCCGCTTCGCTCTCCCCCCTTCCAACCCCTCTGAGTCACCCCTTCGCTACTCTCCGCCACCTCATCTTCCTACTCCGCGTTACTGTCTTACGCCTCTTTATCCTCTTGATCCTTATACCTACCTACAACGTCACCACCAGCGCTACACCCAACCTATAACAGTCGGGGGGGGGGGGGGACGAGGAGAGGCCGAAAGCTGCTGCTTGCCTTTCTTTACGGGGCGTCCTCAACCGCACGGCATAACTTTATCAAATTTCATCAACACTCTCGGGGGCTCCTTGTTACTTCCCACAGAAACCTGAGGGACTTTGGATCATTTATGGGACGGCGTCGGCTGTATTTACGGCTCCGCGTGGCTATTGGCTGTTACGGGCCGATTAAATCATTCAGGATATTTGGTGCGGGGATCGGGGATAGGAGGGAAGGGATAAGGAGTGGACGAGGGAGATTTATCGGGTTTCGTATTAATCGCGCGAGTGCTCGTACGTTAAGCTCTTCTTTTTGTCTCGACGCTAGTCCAGTCGTTTTTGTCAATTAGAATATCGAGGATTTATTGCTGTGGCTTTTGGCAGGACTGGCTTCGCGTCTTGAGTCAAAAAGCTCCCTCAGGCCTCAGGAAGATCGCTGTACCGTCTGGTACAAGTGGTATCACGAACCTGGGCATCGGGACGATAAAGTTTTTGCTTAAAAAGTCCCTTCCGTTTAAGATATTCCAGTCTGGTCTAGTCGGGGTTGGCTAAAGCACCGAGGGAGCCCACTCCGCTGATATCCCTTGGGACGCAAGGCTCTACGTTTCTCTATGCCCTACACCCTTATCTCCCTAACCAACCTCCCTCCGTAGCACCACCCTTGCGCACACGTACAGGCACACATCGTAGACAGCCGCGGCGGCAGCCTTAACCTGCGTCGCGCCGCCACTCCTTTGTCTTTGCCGAAGAGCCCGGAAGGCGCGACCTCGAGGGTCTGAGGCCGCAAGCCACCCTTATTAAGGATCCTGAGATCATCCCTGAAGTATACCGATGCTTCCAGGACGTGGGACGCGTAGCTCAAAAGATGCAAAGGAAGTGCAGTTGGGGGAGGCGGGGAGGGGTGGGAGATGGGCTGGCTGGCTTGGATCTACGGAAGGGTGAGAATCACCTTGGCCAGAGTGTAGCCAGTTAAAGAGGGGTGTTTGTTCCCGCATGGCGACACGGCAACACGGGCTATCTGGAAGTTCGATGTTTGCACAGCTTGATTCATACCCCCTGTGTCCCGGTGGTCTCATCCGCATGTATCTGGCTGCTCCCTGTGCGGCGCAGGCCAATGCTCGACCGTTTTACCTAGCTACCCCTGTCTGGGCACACACGTGGAGGATTCTGGAGGAGGATGGAGGGGTAGGTGTGGAGGGAGGAGCACCGTTCACCGGGCTGAATTTGTGGAGGGTTTATTCGGGAACCCCGCGGGATTCGCAAGAACAATATTCGTATAACGTTAGTCGAAAATGCTTGGAGCCGCGTGAACCAGCCCTGCTGGATCCTTCTTTATTGACCAATAAACATCCCCTAATTTTTTCCTCGGCGCACGGTGTGACATTAAAAACTTGAACAATATCCTTAATTGTCGGGGAAAAAGTTCGCAGAGTCACGGAGGCGAATCGAGGCGCACGAAGGCGGACTGTGCCGAGGACGATTTTCTTTAAAAGCTCGAGTCAACTCGGGAGCAGGGGCGGGGGGGGGGCCGTGCAAGCTTAATTCGAGATAATTAAGGAGTGCCAATTATAAGTTGACAATCTGTCGGGGCAGCCCTGCCTCGCCGTCACGCCGCCCCGTCGCTGAAGATCTTGGCTTGCCGAGAGTGGGTGGTCCTTCCTTTTCCATCTCTCCTTATCCTTTTCACTTTTAGTTTCGTGTAATGTCTTCCAACCACCCTCCGTCGTCCCCCCTCGCTTCGTCTCTTCTTATTTTCGCCCCTCTGCCAAGGCGGCAGCCTGTCGCACCCTGTTTACACGGCTTGAAAATCGTTCCTTCTGGAACACTAATTAGATCGTTCGCAGTTGTACCTTGTATTCGATAAGATTGGAATTGGCCAAAGAGTACAGTTTCGAAGTGCTGCGGAAAGTGTAGGAGCACGAGGGGGTGGTACGAGTAGACTGATTAGCCGAGTCTCAAGCGTTTCCTCATGGTCCTCGCGAGATGCCATCCAGGACGTTACCGAGAACATCCTCGGAAGATCGATCCTCCGCGTGTTTAAGTACCAAAAGAGGATGCGTATGGTGGTTCGTACCTGTACCGGAATAACGTTAAGACCCACCCCAGTTCCATCAGGGTTCCTCAAGAGGATTTTCCATAAAGTGGCGTGCTTGGTAGGTTTCTTCGAAATTTCAAGCGTACGCGAACCAGCAGCCAAGTGGGTAATAAGAAAATTTGAAAATGGCCCACGGTTCCATTTGTCATTGTCATCCTGACCTGAAATGGCAACAACCGGAGTACCGGAATACCGTCACCTTCTCTCTGGATGCTTTTAACAATATTGTAACCCACGCTTTACCCCCTTGACTCGCCTCGTCTACCACCTCCCTCATCTTCATCCGTATCCCGTCCAACGTAAGTCCTTAAAGAGGTAAAAGACTTTGAATTCGAATGTCTTAAATTCCATTCCAGGGGAACTAGGCTGCTGCGCGATCGACCTCCGTAACCTCGAGCAGTCGTAGCTTGAAAATCAGCGATTGCTCCTATTCCAATTCAGCAAGCTGAACTCCTTATTCTTGTCCCGTAGCAACCGAACTGAGGGGTAACAAAGTTTCTCCAGGAAATACCTCTACGTCCCTGCATCCCGAATGCATCTCAGCTTCCTGAAATTGCTGGTTGCGCATCACCCAGGAGAATTCAGGAACGAGAGAAAAGTCTCAACCTCCTGCCTCCAATTTCACTGAGAGGCGCGGCCGAATCTTGGACACGAGCAAGGCGAGTTCAAAAGTAGCGGTATATGCTAAAAGATTTACACCTGAGCGACGAACCAGATTCTCTATAAATTTTACAAGAACTATGCCTACACGGTATATCTGTATACTTTCGTAGTATAGCAATATAGGTATAACCAGCATCTGTTCTCGAGTCTCGTTGCTTTCATATTTTCCTTCAAAGACATTCGTTCGGCATTCCACACCTGCGGCTGCACCTGAACTCGTGGCAGCAATCCGAGTAATGACGTCAGCAGCTTGAAATCCCATATCACTCATAGAAATTATCACTCAGGAGAATTCGCCGATTTCAATTCAAATGGTGTCTGCATATATATATTTATACATTGTATAGAGTACAGAGTATAGCAGTAGCATACATAGATAAACTATTATTGTGGAATCGTTCTGGGATTATTCCTCTGTGCGATTATATCGCTCTGTACGATAATCAGTCCAGATGCATCAAGAGATGCGCTTACGCGGCCGAAATCGCTCGAATGGAAACTCCTTCCACCTTTTCGTCCTCTCTAGGGAAGTTGCTACTCAAAGTCTGATACATCCCAGGCCGTGGAGGCTGCAATTCCGATTCAGGTGAAATCGATGGCTCATGAGAGCAAGTAAAAGAGAGTGAGAGAGAGAGAGAGAGAGAGAGAGAGAGAGAGAGAGAGAGAGAGAGAAGGGCGGGGGTAGGGAAAATGAGAGAAACTGAAGAAGACGCAGCATCCCCGAAGAGAATCGGATTTACGGTTTACAGAGAACGCGATGAGATATCCACTTTGTCAATTTGAATCCGACTGCAGCCAGCTTGGTATATTTGCGTCGAGGAATAATTAATACTGTGTCTGTCGTTCTCAGCCGGAAAAAAAGTATATTTGTAGCTTGTATTCAAAGGGATTTTTACGTCCCCGGAATTCCAGTACTATTTTCTGTATTGGCATGCGCACGTATTTAATTTCCAAACATAATAATTTAACTTTGAAAATTTTAATCTACGGAATGCCCATTGTTACGTGGACCAACTGTATCAGTACAGAAGATCTTTTTTTTTTGTTACAGGTAAACCGACCAATATCCCAAATCGAGAAGCGGTTGCTCCTGTGGAACAAATTTTCAGAGTCCAACAATTTTTAAATTTTTTCAAATTCGCATCTCCATACGTACGTAACATCCGGACAGCAATGGTATGGAGCACTTTGTATATCGTATAGAGAATGACTCGTGTAGTTACACAGCGGTAATGCGAAGTACGAAAATGTATGCCAGTGAAAAGTCATAGCTGACCTTTACCCGTGTGGACTCATCTTTCGCGTATCCGTGGAGAACATTATGGCAACCCCTAATACGGGTATTAGAAGGAAGTTTTATTACGAATCTAGTGAATGCCGAGTGTAATCCATGAATTATCCTCGGTAGTCCATTTCTCCTTTCAAAGTTTGACCCAGTGCCGGGACTCTGGGGAATTTAATGCATCGCGACGATAGCCAGCGACAGACCTTTGTACTCCGTGCCTGGATATCCATTTCGAATAATTCGGATTCCATGTGTGAGGGAAACGCGAATTCCCTTTCCTGAAATATACCTACACGGAGCTGTACACGCAAAGCTGTGCAGAGAGAGAAAGAGAGAGAGAGAGAGAGAGAGAGAGAGAGAGAGAGAGAGAGAGAGAGAGAGAGAGGGAAATCAAATCACAAAATGGTATAGAGAAATACAAAAGTAGATAGAAAACATGAAATATCCTGTAAAATATTGTTGGGATGAAGTCGATTACGATTTTTTAACTCAACTTTTATTATTTTTCAGAATTTTTATTCCCTGTTGCGAATCATATTGTAATAAATAATCGGATTGGCTCCCGCAGCGGATGGTCATAGGGACTTTATTTATGAACCGGGTACTTTCTCTCTCTCTCTCTCTCTCTCCCTCTCTCTTTACCCCTTCTCAAACAATCTCCCATCTCCTGTCGTATCCCCGGGCCTTCCAAAAGCATAACCAAATTGTAAAATATGTCACCGGTCGCGTATCGCGTATTGCCCGTTGCGTATCGCATATTTCCCATGCACATCGCTCCAGGCAGAGCCAAAAATAATTTGTTATTCCCTTTTCCACCCTTTCCCCGCGATCGTTCGGAAAAAATGACTACGATATTTCAGCGGCTCTGTCAAAATACCGCAGAGACACTCGATCATCTCTTTGAATGATTTCACACATAAACCATAAAGAATTACAAGTGAAAATTGTCAGTAATACGAAAATATAAAAATCCCATAATACGAGTAAACAGCCACATGGGGTTTTCTATTTATCCGAATCGTTAAAAAAAAAATTACATCATTGTTCCAATAGTCGGCCATTCTCTTGTCCCTTTATTCTCTCTTTCTCTCGTCCTCTTATTACTCTTTTTCTGTATTCTCCCATTCTCGTGCGCGGGTTGCGTTCGATGACTATTTTAACGAGTAGCCCTTTTATAGGGGCGTAAAGTCTAACTGGCGAGGATGGCATGTCTTTAGCCAGGATAGGCGTAGCCGCGCATAAACCTAACGTAACACTCACGTGGACGAGACTCTAAGGGTAGGTGCTGGAGTATCTGCTACGTGCTAACTCGTGGGTCGTAGGTCGCAGGTCGTAAGGCCAGCGTACTATCTTCCGCAAATTTCAGTACACTTTAAGGCCTCGTGGTGACCCCAGGGTGACAGGTCGTTGACAGGACGGGTGATAACGGAGCGTGAGCATGATTTTCTGATAAGGTGGATCCCGAAGATTCAATGCGAAAGGGCAATGGGTATTAACAGGAACAGGGGTTGTTATTCCAGCTGTCACTTTTTCCCGCATTCGAATGACGATCAATCTTCCCTATTGAATTTCACCCCTCAGGACTCGTAGCTCTTTGATAGGAATCATTTAATGAGAACAGTTGATTATTTCATTCAAGCAACCTGGATGATCTTGTCGCTCCTGCTCTCGGCTAATCGTCCTGTAATCTCGAGATAATCGGTAGAGGGGCGAACGGACGATCAAAAGAGAATGAGAACACGTGCTATCGTGGTTACGCGAAACCTTCATTATTCCATATTAATTGGGCTTTGCTTATGTATTTTATACGCTAGGCGTCGCCATGCTAACCGGTTATTAAGCTCCGTTTAGAGGCGAGCGATTATCTTTACTTGGAAAATAATTGCAAACTAATTTGCCTCCCTGGTTGCGAAACCATTTGGATCCTGAGGCTTCGGTCTGGAAAAAGAACTCGCAATGAACGAATGGGACTGTAAAGAGTAAAATGATCCTGGCCGCCTTAATGCTCTCTATTTGCGTAACTATACTGGCATGCATATAGATATGATCGTCCGACGTTGCGGCACACGTATCTATGGTATAGGAGAGCAGTGCACTTCCTACTTGCGAGAGAGGGTGGATGCTGGAGTGCATACAAGTGCAGTGGATTACGAGGACGTGCAGAGTCCCGGGCGATAAACGTGAATCGAGACGCTCAGACGGTCTACCTGGCGCTAGTGGCGTCGCGACGCTTCCCAGGATGTATTCTGCGTCGTGCGCTTCTTCCATGCGGCGATTATACTTCGACGTCGGTTATAAAGGTCGTTTCTCGAATGTCGCCGAACGGAGAATATCTTTATCTTTACGAGGCCTTAATGTTTTTAATTTCATGGGGAATTATCATAAACGGAACGAGTCGACGCAGGGGCACTTTGTTGACGTTCGACCGTAAAACCCAGTCCTTCTCGTGCCCCTCGTGCCCCTCGTGCCCCTCGTGCCCCTCGTGCCCCTCGTGCCCCTCGTGCTCCTCGTGCCTCTCGTGCATAGCTGCGCGCACTTCCAAGAGTTACCGCCAGGAGGATCCCAGGTCCCCATTAAATATTAACCGTCAAATGTTAAGCGTCACGAGATGCCCCGCGCGTTTATCCTCGAGATCTTGAAGATCGTGGCTATATCTGTAGATGGGGACACGGTGCACGAGGAATAGGAATCGCCATATTTCATCAGCAGGAGTTTTTATTATTATAATTCATAATATTTCTTTTTATTTAGTTAAAAGTCCTACGTTGGGAGTCGAAAGATTCTTCCCTGTCCAAGGGGTAATCGCCATATCCAGGGTGCATTTTTGGTAACGTCGACAGGTTCTCTAGGATCGACGTTTCTCTGGTAACCTGTGCGAGAAGACCCGATTACGTTTCACAGCATTCCAGACAATATTCATTTGCTTTGACACCAAGAAGTGCCTGACTGGAATCCAAGATACCTGTAGTTTCGTTCAGGATTTGCGAAATTGTACCTGAAATTTCGAGGCGCAATCGAATTTGGGTTTAATTGGATTAGCCGTTAAGACGTAGTCGAAGCACCGGATTCTCTGTCTGTTTTCACCGGAACAGACCTCACTGGCTGATTTCTCTTGGTACCTTGTAATTTATCGTTAGATACTTTTTGCCCTACTTGGTACTTATTAAAGATAATTGTCTACCCTGTAATTCTCGTGTATAGTCCTGGTGCTGCAATGTTATAGGTACCTTTCGTATTTCGAGATACTGGAATATCTTTTTAGAGACTAAGAGGAAGAAATGAGATGTGGTAATGTAATTCAAAAAAAGAGTCCTGCGTGGTTCTTTCCGGCGCCCGCAGGTGCTTCGTCGTGTAGCAGAGCTCAAAGAGAAACCCATGAAAGAATCATATCCGGGTCGATTATAAAAATAAAGGCGCCATTAAATTGCAAATTGCCGGGTTCGCCAGCGGCGGGAAGCACGGAGACGCGTCGGAGTTAGGTACACGGGGGGTGGTCCAGGGTGGTCCAGGGTGGTCCAGGGTGGTGGTGGCCTACGAGGACGGTCTAAAGAGATGGGACGGGACTACGACAGAGGGTGGCTGGCGACGTTACAGGCATTTCAGGGCTCCTTTCTAGGGGCGAAAGAAAGGCGAATGAACTGTAGCTTCCTCGTGGGACGTATCTATCGTCCGCCCACGAATATTCGATCCCACGACTTTTGAAATCCTCATGAAAAGTCTCATAAGACAGATGCATTTCACTTCGAATGAAATTATAAGAAATTGCGTCGTGCCATTTCCTTTACCCATATCGAGGATACGATGACGTCAAAGAGGAGACACGAGTTCAAAAAAAGGTCCAGAAATGGCGCCATATCTGATTTCAAACACGAGTATAAACATCTTTAATGAAATCTGAGAAATCAAAGGGTTTATGGTACACCTATCCTTAGTCTACCCTCACTTTATTCATATATCCAGTGTCACCGTGATACTGAAAGAGGATTTCACCTGGCGGGTCACGAAGATGTCACTATGGAAAGAGCAAGAGAGAGAGAGAGAGAGAGAGAGAGAGAGAGAGAGAGAGAGAGAGAGAGAGAGATAGAGAGTAAAGTGCAAGGTGCGAGACGCGAGGTGTGAGAGGGCGAAGGGTTTAAAATAATAGTGGAACGTCGGGTGAGTCGCTCGCGAGAGGAGTGAGGGAGGACTCCGCCCCGCGAAATATGGCGAGCTTCGCCAGAACGTGATTGGGTGACGGGAGGACCCCGCGGCTCGCAAGGCAAGACATTGGTGCCCTCTTTGCGCCCCCCCTGCTCTTCATCCCCCTCGCATACCCCCCTCTTGGCCATCAGCCTCATTCTCCTCTCTCTCTCTCTCTCTCTCTCTCTCTCTCCCTCTCAACCCTCTCGGTCCTCTCTGGTCCTCTCAGTCCTCTCGCCCTGTGCCAGGAGCAGAGTCCCCGTCGTTCTCTTCCACGTGTACCCTCCTCCTCTCTTACTTCTCCTCGCTTCACTTGCGCTAGACCCTGAAAATATCCCCCTCTATTGTCTAGACCTCTAGACCGTTCACGCTAACTCCGACACCGCGGCACCCTTCCTCCCTATCGTCCCAGCTCCGCCAGGACGTTTCAGAGTTTGCGAGAAAGTCAAATTCGAGGAACCAATTATTGTCTTCTACCCTCATGGTCTTCTTGTGTGTCAGGGATATCATTCCCCTATGTACTTAGCACACAGTATACATCTATCTTCTCTACTCAACTTTCGCCCTCGTTACACATTGATACGGAGATGCGAAATTGCTCAAGACTCTCGGCTATACTTTCTGGTTTGAGGGTAATTTTTCTCCTTTTGAAATATATGTGCTTTACATTACCTCCGCGAATTGCGAGCGTGCCAGCGAGCAGTTTCGGGCCGTTTGAGGATAATTGGGGCCGAGTGTTTTTAGAAGACTCGCAAGGGGTGAGTGAAAATGAAGGATGGTGGAAAACAGAGAGAGAGAGAGAGTCGTAGGGAAGATATGTAGTTGTTTGCCGTGGAGGGCGCGGATAGATTAATCATCCCTTAAGCTCGGGCAAGACACACGCGGTGGGGCAGCACTGCCGGCTTAATCCAGTGTTTCTTCCCTACCGGCACCCTCAACCACCTAGTAGCTGCTACCCGGGAAACAAATGTAATATGAACGTCGCGACATGTTACACCTACTTGGGGGTAGATTGTCTGACTCCGACTTACATCCTTATCTCGGGCTTAATGGATGCTCTTATTCGTGTGATGAATTAATCCGAAAATTAAACGCTCGTATACGGAAGTTAAGACATCCTGAATTCTCACGCCTGTCCTACTCCTACTGTAAAGCAAATTGCAAATTCTTCGCTGCTCGTGAAATTAATAACCAAACTATTCAGACACGCGTTCACAATTGGCAAAGCTTTATCCGATGATCAGCCCACGATAAAGCTCCGCTTGTTGTAAGAATCTCAATATACTCGCAATGAAAACATGCACGGAAGTGCATGCAGCCGATTGCATTTCTTCAAGAAGCACGCACAATTACGTAAAATATACTTCTGAATCACGACCACTTTTTGTCAGTAGCATTACGCGTCAACTGTGAGCTTTCAAGACGGCGACGTCCGATCTTTTCGGATTTTCGAATTTCGCAGCTTTTGATGTCCTCTGGCAGAATAAAAAAAAATTGCAAGCGCCAAATCCTGATATACAGAGACAGTGTAATAGCGTTGTATTCTCATAGCAAACCGAAAAGCTCCGGCAGACGTCGAGACGCCCAGACGCCGTGAGCTTCTCACCTTGTGCTTTTTTGAGATAGATAGAAGCTAACGCACATACCAGTCTGGATAATGTAAAATATAAACATATTGCAGGGCAAGGGAGTTTTCTTATGCTGGGAACGGCGAGAGACGTATAAAGTTGTACGAGAGATATGCGTAGTGCTGTGGTACCAGTGCTAAAGTGTAAGTGAAAAAAAAAAAGAAAGAAAAGTAATGAAAGGGAGTCTACGATGTAATTTCATATCGCGAAGCTCGTGCTTGTAGTAGCTTTCACTGGCCGTGGCTGTACCAGGAGACTCCTGGGTACGCAGGTGCACCTTACTTTGAAAGTGCCAGGAAAAAATGTCGCTTGAGAAATTTAAGGCCCTTTCAAAAAAAAGCCTCGTAAAGAGATGTCCTTTATGGGGTGATTCACCATATACCGTATACCTTATTGTGGTTGTGCTTTGCTGGTTCGAGTCGACGAATAGATTTTTTTTCCCCGAGCTGTATGAGCTTCCTAGGGATATTTCACTCCCATAAGAAATTCTTGATGTCCATTCAATTCGAATGTTACCTGGTTACCGATTTCTCAAGAATCAGAACGAAGGAAATACCCATGGAATTAATTATACACGCATATACAGAATTTAACAATTGCTGTTCTTCGGAATGATTAGTTCTCGTATTTGGCTATTGTCAAAGCAGTCAGTCTCAGGGCACCGACCGAGGTGTCACGAGTTGCCTCGCGCTCCCGCGTGCTATCTGTTTATAGTTTTTCTAGCCGTGTTTCGCTACGGTATAGCAAGTTCTCGTTCGTATAGTTGTCGCGTTGCTCTCGCGATATCCAGGAAATTCTATGAATTTCCTGTGAGTGTTCCGGAGGTGCAGTGCCGTGCCCTGGTGACGTGCCCACCCGAGGGTCCTCTGGATGCGGTTCTCGGCCTTCTCGAATTAGCTGCACCAGCTCCGGTGAGTCTCCCATTTTATTAATTGGTGAAGGGATCTCGATTTGATAGGTAAGATTCGTTCTGTTACGTTCTCGATTCCTCGCTCTCTGTCTCTCGCACTATTTGCCTGACTCTTAGTCCGACCCTCTCTGTCTCAACCCAGCAGCCTGAACGGCCGTGTATTTCCGTAACCGTTCGTTCCCGTTCGTGCATCCAGTTGCGTTTGCTGATTTTACCCCTATCTCTCAGCAGGATGCTGTAAACTTTCTCATCAGTGCTTATCTGTACTAATTGTCATTAAAATGAAAATTGTTATATTTTTAAAAATTTGACAATCTCTTGATCAGCAGCATCGACAGCTCTGTGTCTGTGTTAAAAATAATTGTGTAAAACGATACTCCAGAATAAGCAATTGCATAATTCTATATATATACGATTATTTATATATTGAATATACATATACGTTTAATGTCCATACTAAACGCATAGATAGTTGCGTCACTGGAACCGACTGATCAGGTTTTAATGCGCAGCACAATCGTGTTAACAGGAAATCGATGCAACAAAAATCCAGCCGCGGTGTTAATTCTCGTAACAGTGACCTCACCCCCTTTCTCGCCCCCTCTCCTCCTCCTCGATACCAGATTCGAATTCAAATTTATCCCTACATACGATTCCAGCATCCACTACAAGCGACTGATGGACGTGGGAAATATCGACAGGCCCTCTTCATTAAAAATTGGGCATTTCTACTTTTGCTCCAGGGAATAATTAGCGTCTAGTACTGTACGCGATAGACGGAGCACTCTTATCACAGACGTTGATGTGAATTCTTATAAACATTTTCGATGGCTAATCAAAAGTTCAAATGGCATACCAATTTCACTTCCACTTTACCGACTACAAAAGTATAGCTATACTTAATTCGTTCTAGCTTAAAACCTTTGAGTAAATTATAACGCAAACGTGAAACGAACTACAAATATCGTGCCGCGCGAAGCGAAAGAATAAAAGTTTTTCTGGAGAGGCCAGAAGGGTTTAGGATGTCGGGACGAAGGGGGAGGCGAAAATGAAAAAAAGGGAAAAAAATGTATCAAAGAAGAAGGTAATTGAGAAGTACAGAAGCTTAGCAGCACGTATCAGAAATCTCGTTATGCAGCAGTAAGAACCGGAAGAACTCGCGTGCTTTGAAAATAAATTGGATCAGAGAGAGAGAGAGAGAGCACCTACAAGAGACGACTAAAAGATTTCGTGATCTATGATCTATAACGCGTCACTTTCCTTCCTATTCGTCCGAAACACAGCTTTACAGTTTTCCTACCTGCTCCTTCCTGAGTTCTTTGGTTTTGCCGATCTGCGAGCTTTTCACGCTTTTCGAATAAGTTTTCAGCCCTGTCCTTCCGCCCCTCTCCCACCACTCTGTAAACGTACCCCTGCGTTAGATGAATTTGATCTTTTTCTTTGAGCTCCTCAATCGCACATTTCGTGTATTCGCGCTTTCTTGCCGAACGGGCGGTTAATTTTGAAACGATGAAATATTAAAACTAACACAGCCCGTGGACCCCATGAATAGCAAATGCACAATCTCAAGAGCCAGCAGCAGCCTGTAGCTTCAACCCTAAGTTAGGCCATGAAACGTAGTTCAAGCCTGGTTCATCCTGACGGGATGGTACGACACACCCTGGCTTACTTATTTCTCCCTCCGCTTTGCCCTTCAAACTTTTCCCCACCCCTTCACGGTCGCCCCTTGCCCCTCCTAACACTCTCAGAAAAAACTTTTAACTGGATACATTACTTGCTTGACTACCGACGCCTCTTCACGTTTTTTTTTGTTCTCCATCTTTTTCTTCTTTTTCTTCTATCACAAGGGAGAAGCTTTTAAACTCGGCTTGCATAGGTGCACGATGTTAGGGATTTCACGGGACGTCCTGAGAAAATGAATAATCTCCCTGGTGCTTTTTACCAGACCCGAGACTTCGCCTCTAACGAGGTTAGAGTGATAAATTTATAGTGTTAGGATCCATATTAATTTATTCTATACTTTTTTTTTATACTTGGATGGATATTTGGCGCTCGACGTTAGCCCGCGCGGAGCAATATCTCCTGGTGAGGTCATGGGACAATTTCCACAGGACAGCACGATATAACGGTATCCGCTTTGCGAACGCCGGAAACGGAAGCGATGAAGCCCTCCAGCCCGCTTCCTGGAGATTAACTCTCCGCGGATGGGCGCCCCTGTTTTCCACCTAGAATATCCCTTTACGGATGGGTATTATGCGCTTGTGAATTAATCGTCTTGTTGCCAATTAATTTTTAGGAATAGCCGATGACAATTTTAGGGTTCGCGATACTTTTTCAAAAGGGACCTTCGAGTTGCATCAGTCCCGAGGAGTGTTATGGCGAATCGATTAGTTCGATGGGTTTCCTTCCTGTCCGCTGCTTTTCTCCGAGCGATGACAGGTTGCTCTCCTAGGGGTAGCCTGGGCATTAGTTAGAAGTTCCAAGCGATCTTTCTCTCAGGGATGCAGGAGTCCAAAGCCAGGAGTTCGGTGGTTAAGTAATCACAGGGGGTCGCTGAACTGCTGGTCTTTCAAATCTCCAGACAGCAGAAACCGTCAATGTCAGGCGCAGGGGCAAAATTCCTGACCTAGGATGTTGACGAGGAGGTTGCGATGTCAGGGAAAGTGGTGAGCTGTCGATTGTGCCAAATCAGCAAAGTCAGGTGACAGTTCAAGGGGCACGACTCCGCGTTGATCGGGCCAATCGACTAGTCAGTCGATCGGTCGAGGCAAGATTGACCGACTCGATTGGGAATCATTTGGGATTTTGTATGGTTTTTAGGCGTGAAATTGAAACACGAAAATTGTTTTTTTAATAACAATGATAACCATCAGAATTATGACGAATTGTGCCAATGGGCCATGAAATCGTTAAAGGGTTAGGATTTAAAATGCTAGAACCGATTTGTGTTTGAAAATTATGAGGCAGGCAAGGCTCTTTAATTTATAGTCTTTAGTGGATAACGGTGTTTCGCGACGTGTTAATTGGCCCGTTAGTCGCGTGCTCATTCCCTCTCGAAGAATAACGCTAGAGCGCGAGTACCGATGAAATGGAGGGGAAGAGCCAGACAATAAATACGTTTGAATGGGGTTGATATCAAAGGGAATTAGAAAGAGAGAGAGAGAGAGAGAGAGAGAGAGAGAGAGAGAGAGAGAGAGAGAGAGAGAGAGAGAGAATCACATGTAGTATCGAGCGTCGCAGTTTATCGTGCATGGGGTAGACATAAAATAACATGCAAACGTTACGGTGGATCCAGTAACGTTAAGGGATTATAAGGGTATTTTTAATAGAGTTACCAAGGCTGAAGTCAGAAATAAAAGCGATAAATAAAAGGATGGATGACGTATAAGAAAAATCAGAATCGTCTTTAGAAATTCTATTTAGCAACGAGAATCCGTCAGGAATTGAGAATAAAGGTGCTCATTGCTAGCGGGAGCATCGGCAGGAGGGGGATAAGGGACGAGGAGTGGAAAAGGTTAAGTTTAAGCAGTAGTACCAGGGAATCGAGAGATTACATTTTTATTTACCCAGCCAAATGAATCCTCTTGATTATGAGACGCAAAATTCTCCCTGCCAGCCACTCAATCTAAGAATTCAAGCAAATATTGGTTTTGTCTAGTGGGCCACGATTTGCATAATTAAATCTCAAGACGTGCCTTCTTGCCCTCCTGACTCCCCACCCTCGCCTCCCTGCAGAATCACTAAGACCCTTCGCACCCTCTTATCGTTCAACCTCCCCCCCCCCCCCCCCGATTACCTGAATTTACGGAAATAACAATAATTAAAAATCTCCGTTTATTTACCAACTTCTCAAACAAACACTCTCCCTTAAGACTCCCTGAAGGCTCTATCGCAACGAGCAATTTAATTGCGTGCGTGGGCTGCGCCTTTATTCGTACTCTCTGTATTCTTCTTATCAACGTATCTCTCTACAATTCTTCTATCAATTTCTGATTTCCATCTAATCTCTAAAACGTCCCTCCTTTTTCCTCACGACCCGTACAGGAGGCTTGTTGTGAGCGGTTGTCATGGATCGAGCGTGCATGCTTACTGAAACGAGCTGCGGAAACGACACGTAGCCTGTTTTCCTATTTCAGGTCATTACTGTAAATGGCGCATTAATATTGCAAACTGATCAGAGATAGACGCGCGCGTTCAGCGGACGCTCGTATCACTCTCTACACTCTTTCGCTCTATCCCCCGGACGCATTAAATATTTCTCAAGTTGCACACTCTGTTTGAGTGGAAGTGTTCTCGTGAAAATGCGTTATTATCTCGACGAGCGATGGATCGCATCCCACTTCGTGTTTCATCCCCATATGGACCATCGAGCCGCAGCCACCCTATTGTCCATGCGAATAATTACAGCACGGATCGCCCCAAGCACAAGCCTCTTGGACTTCTCCGTGTACGCGTACCGTTTGCCACCCTTAAGTAATTTTTCACGCAGACTGCATAGTCGCTGGATTATCGGCAAAATGATCGCGTCTCGTTTACAGCATCTCTGGACCAGAAGAATTTCATCCGAGGTATTAAGAATGCAATGGTATTCTTTGTCGGTGGGTCCGTTACGAAGTAGCAGTTTGTTGGGCAGCAGAATGATGCACTGCTGGTTAGAAGGTCTATAAAGGTTTTACTGATGGGTATCATAGTAGCGGCGATGGTGAAAGGGGGTAGAAGTGAAAAAGAAATTCCAAAAGAAAGTGAAAGAGCCGAGTGTAAAAAGTAAAGAAGTTTTCACGTGCACAGAGAGATGCTGGCCTGGCTCTTGCTGGGCGCAAGCCAGTCTCTACGGCGTTGCGCTTTAATTCCGCGTACGTTTCTGTCTTTTGCATGTTTCCCCATATCTTTTTTTTTTTTTTTTTTTGTTATTCCGCTTCCTCTAACCTCCAACGGCTGACGGTAGCTCTCGTTGCTTTCCAGCTGTTGCCCTCGAGCTACAAATTTATTAGCGTCTTACGCACAAACGAACCGCGAAGCGTCTGATTAGCATCGCGGAAAATTCAACGTTTGTTCGCGATCTGCGAATCTTAATCGCGCGAGGAACAGGCGTTCCTGCGGACCGTTGAATTGCACGTTTAGCTGCAGCCTCTAGGAGAATCGCTGAAAAGAACCAAAAAAAATGGAGTCTAAGGGATGCGCTTTGAAAGAAAAATAAGGAATCTATGACGTGATGCACTTTGCCTGAACGTCAAGTTACGAACGAAGAGTGCCAGGAGGCCATCGACTGGCATCCGGTGGGCCATTGCGAATTCCTCCAACGGAAATGATGGATATTAGAAGCGATAGAAGGTGGAGAGCAGTAATTGTTACATCGCATGTCTGATCGCGAAAACGAGCAGAGGAGGAGAATCGGTTCGGATTGATTTATCGCGAGTGAAGTGCACGCAAAACTCACTCGTGCGCTGCCGGCGCACTTATGCACGTGTGCACGGTCATGTGTCATCCGGTCGCCACATCGATTCAACAGTCAGATGACTCTTGTGCCATTCGGCAATCCTTATCAATTACGTCAGTCGCATGGTACTTCGGCATTGACCTTTAATCCAGAATCCTTAAACGGTCCATCGAGACAAGGATGCTGGAGGTGAGTGCTGGACCGGATGAGAATCTTTGCCAAGTGATTTTTGCGCGTGGAGAATGGCGAGTGCGCGACGATCGGTACTAATCGAATTCTCTGGGATGGGATCGATCGAGCGAGGCGAAAGGGTGGCTAGCGGGGTGGCCATTGGGGGGCAGTGGGGGGCAGTGGGGTGCCTGGGAGGTGCCAGGTTGGAGGTGAACGGGCACGAGAAGAGTGGTATAGAGGGACTTGAGCCCTATTGTGTAGGGTACGTGATTGCGATCGGAGTATATCTCATTCGCGGCAGTAGTTAGTGATAATTGGGAACATCCCTTGCGCATCGCATCGATTCAACCCCTTGATTGAGGAAATAGGCGTGGGGTAGGACATTAAGGACTGAAATTATCCGGGTTGAAGTACTATTTTGCCCTCCTGTCATTTCCCCCGTTTATAACCTCGTTACTCATTCCGTGGAACATAGACTCTGTAGTGGGATGTAGAATCGCGCTGAGTGTATATATATATATATATATTATATATTTAATATTTATAACTTTTTTTATAAATAAATATAATACTCTCTGGTCCTCCTCTGCACTCTCCAAAAGTTCGAACTTTGAACTCGATCCTCTTAGCGAAGCTGAATAGCTCTCAACTTCGCTTCGACCACGGAAACGATTGACTTACCTTTTTCCGAACTTTTGCCTATTTACCTCATGCGATTGGGAAGGAGTGGTCGCGTGTGAACGGAGCTTAACGCACGACTTTAGTCCGCCTGCTTGAACGGATCGCAGATCCAACCTACTAATTTACACTAATTTCGGTTGATTATTTGGAACGAACTTTTGTTTTTCAGAGGTCAAAAGGTCTTTGACTTTTTGATTGGTAGAATGAGAAATCGGAACGCCGTAAAGGTGTTCGGGAATAAGGTTCTCAACTTCGATTTTTTTTCCCAAGCTGCTCATTGAGTATATATCCCGTTCAAATCATCCGCCTTACGATCGAGATCGATCGACTGCTTTTAGAATTTTTTATAAAATATACTCCCCCCCCCCCCCCGTCCGGTACTCGATACTCAGTTCCCTCGACAATCTGTAATATCACGAGGTCGGAATAAGACGTGTCAGAGCGGAGGGATTGGTGGGTGCAGCCGAGATAGGTGTAAAGTATTCCGAGAGGAAATGGCGAGAATAGATTAAAGTTGGAGGAAACGGAGCCTCTAGGAGTAGCGAGAGCTGAAACAGTTTTAATCTACGTCTAGCGCGCGGGGAAACAAATCGCGGTCTTATCACCACCTGTGAAACAGATAACAACTTTTCTCCCTTTTCCTCGGGCCCGACTCACCCCCTCGCACTTGTACGCTCCACACTCTCCCACACTCTCGCACTCTCACACACTCTGACAGCCCGTCCCGGGTCCACCACTTCCCTCTGACTCTGTCTCGCGTGAACTCTGAACCGAACCACAGCCTGGCCAACGGATGCGCCGATTAAACTTTCGAAAACTGTTTGCATGAATAGCCAAGCGTTTGGCACACGTGTGCCAGAGGCGGGTGCTAACAATTAACACGCTAGAAACACACAGGAAGTGCAGGTCAAACGAAGCGGCGCAGGTCTATTGCCGAGGATCGGTAAAGGGTGTTACGGGTAGAGGTCGATCCTTTCTTTTGTGGCTGTGGCTATTTTTACTCTCCTCTCTCTCTCTTTCTCTCTCTCTCTCTCTCTCCTCATCAAGGAACGCCTGTCATCCATTTCGCATTTCCTCCGAACATGTTCTACGTGCCGAACCTGGATATATGGTATACGTAGTCAGACTCGGCAACAGTTCTTTCAAGATTTTTCTTGCCGCGATATATGTATAGACGAAGAGGAAGAGGTAAAAGAATGGATACGAAGGAGAAAGTACGATGGTAGGAAAAAGGGTCTTTCTCCGTAGAAAAATAGCGTACGGTCTTTTCGCGAAAAGTAAGAAACCTTAGAAGCAGCCGGAAGGAAAGCCGAGCGGCGCTTGATTGGGCAGCCGGACGATACTTTTGCCGCGAGCGAATTCCGTCCGAAACGCCAAGCATAAGCGGAATCGCCGGCGATGGCGGCAAAGCGAGCGAGCGAGGAAAATGAATTAACTGTTAGCTACAAATCACGGAAGAAGAATCTAACAAATTAAAAGCGGCTGGCAGTTGTTGTTGCGGGAAATTGGTGGCGAGAATCGCTAAGGGCGAACTCACGGGTAAAGATGCCGTGAAAGCCGTGCCATAGAAATGGCCTTGCAAGCTTTTCCTCGGATTCCGTAAAAGAAAAAAAAAAAAAAAAAGAAAATAACG
This sequence comes from Trachelus iudaicus, assembly GCA_030142595.1. NCBI lineage: Eukaryota > Metazoa > Arthropoda > Insecta > Hymenoptera > Cephidae > Trachelus > Trachelus iudaicus. The sequence continues at coordinate 233,016 of JARQTH010000447.1, read as the reverse complement.
ATAGGTGTCAGCTTTGATCTGCAGTATCGCAAAGCAGCGTTAAAAGATTCTGATTCCCTTTTGATGACGTCAAATCAACAACTTTTAATCTCGGCAGTCTTTTCTTGTTTTCCTTTGTGACTTGATATCCGAGCGAAGCGTCTACTGTGCTCCTCCTCCCCCCTTCCCGCCCCCACCCCCTTCATCAGCCATCTACCCCACTCTTTCGATTCAATGAATAACGAAGTGGTTGTTCAGAGTGGGACGTTGGGAGGCGCGAACAAAGTTACAGCAAGCCAAACGGATTAGCCAATAAATCGAGACTGAAAGGGGAAATTCATTAACCCACAACGATAAATAACAGAGCTCGCTACCGAGAATGGCTTCTGAAACAATAGTTATAGTATATTTATGCAAAGTTTCCAAGTGCAAAGGGATGGCGTGGTTGTTGCTTGATGATAATAGTGGCGACGAGGGTGGTCGCGGCGACGCTAGTCAAGAGAAAGGTGGAAAGGTGGAAAGGTAGAAAGGTAGAAAGGTAGAAAGGTAGAAAGGGTCCCCATTGTTGTATTTCTCCGGGCGCCATTATAAAGCTCTGCACTCGCGTGGCTACGTGGCGCGCCTCGTTTCCTTTTGCTGTGTCATTACTTACTACTTATTACTTGTTACACAGGGTATATACAGACTGTGCACTCTTGCAGCTGTATGGGGAACATTGAGAGGGTCAAAAATGGTGAAGGGTCGAAAGGGCACGCGAAAGGGTAGGAGAAGGTAAATAGCAGCTTTAATTCCTACAGGTTAACCGATAAGCGAGGTGGAACGAGAATGAGAGTGAAAGAGAGAAAGAGAGAAAGAGAGGGAGAGAGTCAGCCCGATTACAAGAGTCGTTCGAAATAGTTAACTAGGTGTAACTAAGCAAAGTGGCTGATTTCCAAATTTCCGGACTTACGTGAGTCGCCTTGAACGAAGTAGCCAATATTCTCAGGTCTCACTGCGACTGTCCCATTCTCAATGAGGCTTCCGTATCTTAGTCTCACTTTCTACTGACGCCCTAAGGCTCTTGATCTCGAGGTAGGCTTATGGGAAATTAGTCGAAGGTCTCCCGTGGAGTCTGTGAATGACTTTCCTTTGCTCGAGAAAAAGCGTTTCCGTCGGAGAGAGCAATTGAAATCCACGAGGAAATACAAGAAGAGAAATAAAAGACTTAGGAATTATAGAATTATAACACTGTGGCTGCAGTCTCGGTTAAGAATAATTTATGGGAAATTTCAATTTTGTGCTTTTTCTTGAATTTTCAAAACTCTTCCTTCCGTCATTTTTCTTATGCTTCCATGACCTTATGGTTTAAGCAGGATCCATTGCTATCTATAAGTATGACCCTATAATGCTATAATGCTATAACGCTATAACGCTATAACGCTATAACGCTATAACGCGAGAATGCTATCCAGGCTCACGGCGTACGTGTAGAAATCCGTGCTCAGAGGTCGTTGCTATCTAAATCGGAATCTCAAAATCAATGTCGCCTCTCGTGCACTGGTACAGAAAGTCAGTTTCGAGAGAAGAGAGAAAGAAAGGGAGACAGAGTCTGGTTTAGTGGAACCGAAGAGAGAGTTTTTAATAATGATTATATTAGCCGAAGACCAATGAAAATCAGACTATACAATCAAGAAAATGTTGCGTTGTATAAAATTCCTAAATCGCTATTGTATAAAGTTCGATAAAATCCATAACTAATAAACCCGAGTTAAGGTCACATAATCCAAAGTGATATTATGAAACCTCCATATTTGTCAAGAGTGATTTAGAAATTTGATTTCGAATAATTTTCATCTTCTCGAAGGCATCAGAGGCTGTCATTGTATTTTGAATACCCATAGGAATACACGGTATGGCCGACCGGTTTTTGTCAGGGTCATAGGTCAGTACCGTAATGAATATATTTGCATATCCTAGCCATTACCGAATGGTTATAGTAACAAGGCACCTACAAGTTACCTACAGCGCTACAAGGTCCATAGAAGGTAGAAGGAAGCTTGCTGCCAAATATGCATGGACGTCCCTTCGGGGCAGCAATCCATGCATGTAGCTAGACATACATTTATCAGCCTATCTACTTAACTATCTATCTACCTACGTACCCATCTACCTGTCTTCTTATTTACCTACCTGGTTACCTATGTGTACTACACCGAAGAGAATTGTCGATTAGTTTCACGAAGTAGATTCACCAGGAGAATTCGCGCCTAACTCCACCCTCTATGGTTAGGGATGCTGGTTCTCGTATACCTATACCTAACCCCTGTATTGGGGTAGACATTTAAATTGGAAATGGAACCGGAAGACATTCGTGACGAAGCCAACAGTTTCTCTCACTTCCCCGTTGAACCTCCTCTCGAGCGACTCTCTCGTCTACCGATGCATTGTCCCTGTCGTATCCAGTGCGAATGAGCAAGATTAGAGCAAAAGGGAGACTGCGAGAGAGAGAGAGAGAGAGAGAGCCAGAGGCGGCGACACCTCGTCTGGGGATGCATCGTTTGAATGGACAGGAACGGGCCTTTTGGACTTTAAAAGTTAGGTAATTGCTGGGGACACGTCTGGCGTAAAATTGAGCCAACCGCAGCCTTTGTGCTCGTCTCTTCGTCCTTGTCTTTTACCAATTTCGACCCTTTTTTTCTCTTTCCTCCGTGTGCGCTATATCTTTACCACTTTCGCACCACCTCCTTTACTTTCTCCTTCGGGTTAAAGGTGTACGCACGCGTCTTCGCGTTCTCTCCGGTTTTCACGTTCTCCAGGGATCCGACAGTGAGCGCGAACAAGTAATGCGTGGAAGTGAGCATATTTCAGGGAGGACCCTCTTCGTTTTTCCTTTGCTCCTGTTCGCTTCTCGTTATAGCTAGCTATATACGCTCTTAGGTGTACCTACATACGGGCACAAATATGGACCTACGTATGGCTGTAGACGTGCGTTTGCGTTTCCTGTAAAAGTCGCACCAGCGAATTCGATTGGTAGTTCGAGTATCGGCTGGCGAGCGGGAATTGCGAAAGGATGATGCGAAACGAGAGGGAGAGAGATAGGCAGAGGGTGAGAGAGAGAGAGAGAGAGAGAGAGAGAGAGAGAGAGAGAGAGAGAGAGAGAGCGTACAGGAATAGTCTGGTCACGGCGCAATCTAGCGAAATTAAAACTCTAATTCGGCCGAACAATATCCAATTACGCGTCGCACTCGAATATTAATTCCAAACTTTTATTTCCGAATTGGCTTCTTCATTTATTTTTTCCACGAATTTGCAAGTGACAAGTGGAACGGATACGAGCTGCGAGTCAGAAGCCAGATAAGAGAGAAGAGACCCGGGGGAACGGAGATATTGAAAAATCTATATTTCCTATATGTATTCATAGAGTATATGGGATCGTATCGAATGAACGGAAAACGCTCGATCAGTCGCTACACGCGGAATATTTTTATGGATCGACAGTTTAGTCGGATGACGAGGTGATACATAGAACATGAGTCGATATCATTCTTGCCAGGAAACTTTTTCTCGAAAGCATTGAATTATTCAATTGGCTGGAGGAGCGTGGTCGACGTGCGTGTGCGGCCACTTAACCATATTTGGGTCAGTTCCGATTTAATTGGGAAACGGGGTGTGCGGAGTCGAGCCGTTCCTCCTCCTTCGTTGTCCCCGTCGAATGCGATCATTTTATTTTACTACTTTGGATCACGGCACTGCTCTCTTTCTTTCTTTCCATCTTCCCTTTCTTCTTCCCGTCCTGCTGCACCCTCCTCGTCCCCATTATTTACAACCTTTCACGAAACGATGACATTCATCGTCTACATCCCTATAAACCATAGAAGCGTATACACACTCAGCATGGGAATTCTTTACGCGTCTGGTCAAGACTTCCCATAACCACTGGAGGATCATCCCTTCTTGCTCCCTAAACGCATTTTTCCGCGCTGATCCATAAAACAGTAATTGCTCCGGAGTGCCGAGACGTTTCTCAGGGCTAAATCGTATCTTTCAGTTTTTCGGGGTTTTTTTAGTGGGCAGTTTAGAGAACCTGACGGTCGGAAGGGGAGAGAGAGAGAGAGAGAGAGAGAGAGAGAGAGAGAGAGAGAGAGAGAGAGAGAGAGAGAGAGAGAGAGAG
>JARQTH010000447.1:154582-228397 GCA_030142595.1 Trachelus iudaicus | reverse complement strand
AGAGATAGAGAGAGAGAGAGAGAGAGAGAGAGAGAGAGAGAGAGAGAGAGAGAGAGAGAGAGAGAGAGAGAGAGAGCATAAACCAGAGGATGGCGAAGCGAGGCTCCGAAAGACAAACCTAAAGCAAGTATGGAAAAAAAAGTGCGAGAGCTCAGGGAGAGCTCTCTTGTACGCGACGAATCGAATAAGTCGCGCGTCGCTGGCCAAAATTTGTACTCGACAAACGCGCCTTTATTGGCCCTTATTCGTGGTCGTTCGGCTATGAAATGCCTTCTATCGAATCAAGGTGAAATCACCTAAATTCCCCGAGAATTTAATCAGAGCGCGAGCACCCGCCGGCTCTCTTATACGAGAGACAATTGCTTCCCCGCGCATGTTTGGTTTACCGGTCACGTGCGTGGTTGCCTGCCTGGCTGCCTTAGTTGCCCGGTTGCCTGCCTGCATGCCTGCCAGCCAGATAGCTGGATAGCTAGACTCCTGGCCCTTATACCTTGCAACTATAACCAAGCAGCTTTGGCTTCTTCGTCTCTAGACAATTAGTCTTGCGCTCCAGGTTCTAAGGTCCGCTCTGTTCGCTGTCCGGTCGAGCGAGTCTTCGTGCAAGCTTAGCTTCGCGTTTGCTTCCACCTCCTCACGAAACCCCATGACAGCCGCTACCTGAGATATGGCACGCGTCCTGTCCTGTCTCTCGGTAAGACGGATCCTGATTGCACGGTACGCAGTCTGTAGGTTAATGTAAAATTGTAGGTTATAGGTATAGGTAGTGAGGCAGGAGGACACGAGGAGCTGACTTGCGCGATGAGAAAGAAAGTATCGGACTCCGAAACAGAAGGAAAGTCGTAGGCAGAGTGCAGATAGGGACGAAGACAGGGTGGGGGAGGGGGGTTGATGCTGGGGATGCGCTTGTTTCGGAATAAACAGATAGGACTGATCGCAGCCTGAATAGCAAACAGTTTGGATTTGTAGCCCCGGGCGGAAAAATGTTATCCTCTATCATCTTACTACCTTCCGCCACGTACAGGGTGTACCCGGCAGAACGGTATCTACCCTCTACTTTTCTCTATTGCAAGAGACAAGGGCCACTAAAAGTTAACTCCGATGCAACCAGCTATAGTATAGACCCACCGAGTCAGCCACCCAGCCAACCAGCCGACTCCCTTGGCAGGAAGTGCATAAGTTACTCCCTTGGCGAAAACTGCATTCCAACTTCGTAAAAGTTCCTTTGCCCTATGTCCCTCTGCTGATACTGTCGCTACTCTTTCCCCTACTGTATCCACTGTCTCCCTGCACTCGTTTCATCTTTTTTTGTTTCTTACGTTGCTCCTGCGATTCACTGACGGCCGTATCGTAGTAACCTATGCACTTTTGGTCTGCTTAATGCAAACTACGTTTAAGTCGTTATTGCGTTTTAAAAACACTGACCCTGTACACAGTATATACGGTGTGTTGTCTATGATTACCATTCATAGAATTTAGCTGGATTTAAGGATCTTATCAGGAGTCTTATGCAGCTCCCATCGAAATGACAAGTTGCCTCGAATCTAGAATCTTATCGAAGGAGTGACTCTTTCGGTATTGTTCGCGCTTCTCCATTAAGAGTTGTCACTCGGCCCTCGAATGCACTCCGAGTGATTTGGACTAACGACAGATGAGAGACGGAGAATGGAAGAATCTAAGATTGACCGTGTCTCGATTCGCTTTATTATTCGCCAACAAGAAGGATTCATCCTAATTTGCAATAATTCTGAATTATCCCATTCCATTCCCGGGGACAGGCGGAAGACAGGGAGAAGAGGAAGAAAAATGCGCCGAGAGAACGAGCCTTTTTATTACCCTATTAATCCCAACTAGCGCCTTATTTTTAAATTAACATTTTTATCTCTCGGGAAAACAAGCTCGCTCCCCCTTCCATGGGTTTCGTACTCGCAGTCTCCTGTCTCTCCTCTCCTGTCCTTCCGTCCTCCTCCTCCTACTCCTCCTCCGCGTATTCCGATCCCTCCTTCCGCCCTATACGTCCGTCCTCGTAAAGCGCAGGATTATGGAGGTAAATTCTATTATCAGGGGCAGCTAGCGAACCAGAATCAGTAAACGGAAGCTTTCAACCTATCGTTAAATATCCTTACGAGGATCCATCGATCCTTGCGATCTTTTCAACTCCAAACTTACGATACCACGTGTACCTGTCTCTAATGGAATTTCGTATGGTTTCTTCGAGGACCATAGATCCTATACTTTCTTTGACATTTCTTATGGAAATTAAGATGTTATTATTAAAAAACAAAAGATACATTTAATTTTAATAGACCGATAGAACTGAGGTGTTTACATCCATTTCCCTTGGCCCTTTCCTCACCCTCTTGCTATAACTTCTACAGTCTCTCGAAGTTTCTCCCTTCTTCTTGCCACCCTTCCATATACATTCCTCTCCCTTTACCCTTCCAGCCTTCAAGCTCCCCCCTTGCCCCACCCGGTCTCAGTTTTCGTGCTTGCAAGATAAATGGCGCTTTTTCAAGCTGCGGTACATTTTTTGAACAGTATAAAACAAACAAAGCACTCTCCCATGTACCTCCATACATGTATATGGGTATATAAGTACTTTATATATGTATGTATAATATAGTATAGTGTGTTTACACTACGTATCAACTATATGTGTATATATATCTAAAGATATATTATACGTGTGGCTCCCTCGGATGTCATATGCTAACGAAGCTTGCACCCTTAAAAGCCCAAAGGAATGATTCAAAGACGAACTGGAAGTTTTCGTCAAAAGGTTAAAGCTTCAAAGGTAGCTGAAGGGGCGCTACTAAAAACTTTTCAAAATCCACCACGATTTAGTAGTTTTTGTACGAGAGACCTTTTGCTCTTTACCTACGTCTATCCTTGTCCTTTTTTTTTATCTCTTTCCCAACGAAATTTTATCGACCCCCCTTCCCCACGCTGCACAGGTCCGCCATCCTACTGTAACTCGTGTACTCTGCTAATTATCACTCGTACGAAAGTAAAATGAAATGTATCTCTCGCGCCTGGGGATTAACTGCCGGATCAAGCTTTAGCTAATGCATTGATGGTTACGCTCACGATCACGCTTCGCTACAGCGGACTTTCGATTTTACTAGGAAAACCGCAGCCCGCCATTTGTGCCCGCATACACGGGGTTTGTCCTCTACAATCAATTGGCAAACTAATTAATGATTTGACGCAATAGCGGTTCGTTGCGGCTACCGATTCCCTCGGGGACGAATCCCGTCCGTTTTTCTGGGATTTCTACAAATAAAAAAATTTAACAGGGTTCAACCTAGATTCAAAGTTTATAATATTATTCGTACGCACAGGGTATATGGTATATATATATTTTTTTGATTACATTATAGTAGGTATAGTTTCGAGTTATTGTTAAAAAAATATTTTTATTGATTAATTCGAATGAAAGTTGTACCAGTGGATTGACGATATCTTGTTTTTTCTGACGACACTTTCTCTTTTTCTTAGTTTGAAATTTTATGTAGAAAATAGTATTTTTCTACAGATATCCAGCTGAGCTCTTGTTACGTAGGAATAAATATGCCAGTATATGTATATACGGAGATCGGTACCTTTTTATATCTAGTTTTTCCTACCCTTGCTACCACCTTTCCACCTTCCCGATAGAGAAGGTGGTCGGGCTCAGATGCCCCAGGGAGTTTTAGTGGCTGGCGGCATTCAATATTCCGTAACTTTGCCAATTTATCGATAGATGTGCTCTGGTTCGTTTCCGCGGTTCCCTCTTGCCATCCATTCTGAATTCGAAGGGAAAATCTCGAGAAAGAGGAATACGTTCGTTTCTTCATCCTATTTCTTCTTTTTTTTTTTCCTTCTTCTTCCCGTTTACGTGTTTTTCTTCTTTTTCTCTAGAACATACGTCGCACACGACGAGACACTTCATGTCTTTTCCTCTTCTCACGTTGCTCCTGCATCTCGAGGTACTTTGATATTCTATACTTATCGAATGGATTCGATTAGGAAATACTTGCTTATTCTCGGAATACTTAATATCTGTATTATAGGTAAAAGTCTCAGGGTGGAGTGTGGTGGTCCATGAGAATCATGTAAAATGAAATATCTGAAAACGTTAAATGAATGCCTGGAAATTCATAGCAATTACTTATCGGTAGGTCGAGAAAGCAAGCAAGCAGGCAGGCAGACAGCCGGGCAGGCAGGCAGGCAGGCAGGCAGGCAAAAAAGTAAGCAAGCCTCCAGTCAGGCGGCTAAGCTACAGAACGGCATAAAATTGGATTTTTTCCAGGCCGCAGGCTGTCTCAGGGCCGAGGAAAATATAGTCAGGACGGTGTGCTTTTCCCGCTGGTGTTGGTAGCCACGGGTGGTGCGCAGGAGTAATCCAGGCCAAGGGCGGAAGTCAGTGCTCGGATCAGATCGACGGAATAGTCGGAGAGATGTTCAATTTCCGGCTTTTCCGAGGTTGATTTCCTTAACAGCTGCCTGTCAGAATTTGAGGGCGTCGGGGCGTCGGCGTCGTCGTCGTCGTCGTCAGGATTCTTATTAGAGTTAACCACGACCGACTCTGGGCGTCTAATATATGATAGTGGTCAAAATGGGTGGTGGTAATGCTATCAGTTATTGACACAGCCGACAGCTCGGCGCTGTTATATGTATAGGGGGTCGCACAAGCCGCAGAAAAACTGCCAGGGGTTGCTGAGATCTCTGAGCCTTCAACCCCCTTCGAGAGGGGTTGACTGTTATAACTGGATTGATTCTAGATAAGTCGCGGACAAATCCCCGATGCCTTTGGCCGCGCCGAATGTTATTTTTATCCAAGGGCGCCGAGTGAGCCAAAAATCCAGCCTCGCTCCTCTTTACGAAGGCAGGACGATCGACGGTCGTCCCGTGCGATTTATCGAAGACGCCTAACGCCTTGATTTAATACATTCCGAGCGATACCAAGTGATCCGAGTTATACTAATATACCTAATGTGCCAGAGTTCGCAGATCTCATTACTTCCTGCAGACTCTCAATATGAGGAATTCCTCATTTCCACAAGGGGTGAAAGTCTGGAGATTGTCTGCGGTCTACGCCAATGGTTGGTGGTTTAGCCCTGAGATGTAGCCCGGCTAAAGTAAGAGAGAGAGAGAGAGAGAGAGAGAGAGAGAGAGAGAGAGAGTGGGTCGGGTGTTCGGATAGACGGCACGTGGATGTGAGTGTTTCGAAGTGTTGATACTCCACGGTCCAGCGGGTCCTCGTGTTCCTTCGCTTCGCCACCCTACATATTATATCATACCGTTCAGTAGTTCTCATCCCAAATGGACCAGAATAGATTCTCGATAATAGCTCTGACAATTGAAACGAGAGGGAGGTGACGCTCGAGCGCCTTGAGCATCGATAGAGTTAAGAAGGATCGTAACTTGAAATTCCCAATTACACCCAGATCTCTGCCTTACCTACAGAATACAGAATCCCTATGAACGGCGCCTAGAGACAAATAAAACAAGATAACGGAGAACCCAGCAGGATCCCTTTGTTTGAGAGAACTAATAGGAAAGTCTTTTTCCAATGGAAGCAACAGCAGCGATACAAGAGAATAACTACCCGGTGGAAGAACGGTAGAAGGGAATGGCGATTGGTACGCGTTGCTAATCTAAGGATTGAGAAATCCGCATGGCGGTAGCCATGCTCGTTAGTCGGAAGCCCACGAGTCCTAAAGCAGGATAATCCTTAGCTCTTGTGAACCGTGTAAGCGCCATAAAAAGTTGGATTGGAATCGGGTTATTTCCTGTGCGAAGGTTGGGGTCCACGATGATGAAGCTGCGAGATGTTAAAACTCCCGTCTGGCTGAACTCGAGATTGGTCCAGGAACACGAAGGGTTTGTTTGGGCAGGTACCAGGTGCCAGGTACAACGGATACAAGAGATAGCGTAAAGTCCGTGGATTCAGAGTTCATGACAGTGTGTTACACCATGAATATGGAAGACCTCGTTACTATACGTTGCCTTGCGCCATATGTATATACATTAATATACAGATGTATATACGTATACATAGTACAGTCGCCACAGTATATATCCATACTGTAGTCCCCATTCCTGGTAAACGCACAGATCAGAACCTTCGGTACCCGCAGGTCTCGTTATGCCACGACCTGATGTTGATTTTATCGTTTAACACGAAGTTATCGTGAATTTCCAGGAGACTTCTGGTCCAGGGCGAAGTTGTCAGCTTTCGGTGATAATCCTATTCTGTATTCCCTTTCTCTTTCGTTTGCTCTTGTTCTGCCTGAAACTTCCTCTGTCTGCATCTTGTTTTATTCTGTTGCTCCAACGAATTTGGAATAGAAGAGCAATTAGATCTTGCACAACCGTTGCGACAGCAGGGTGTATTTCGGGGAATTTTCAAAGGGTCTTCAAAAATTATATGTTATGATAATAGTACATATGAAAAATGTTATAAAATATGCATATGAAGAAAGAAAAAAAAAAATGAAGAGGGCGTCGAAATTTAATGTCCAGGTATATCAAAGACTTTAGTGGCAAAGGATGATAAATCGGCTGTTGGTAGCCGTTGTAGTGTTGGTGCTGATGCTGGTGCGCACATTATAAGGTCACCTCTTGTCAACTAAAGTTCATTGTGAACCCGCGAGCCGATACCGACCTCACGTTATTAATGATACGTATTGTCGGGCTCTATGGGATTCTGCGTGGACCTTCATCGTCGGGAGGTCTCTCGTTTTATCCTGAAACTACCAGTCACGCCTGGTAACGAAGTGGTGAAAGCGACAGGCCATCTTCTCAGAGCTTATGGAAGAGCTTGAGATTGGGGGGGGTGAGGATGCGATCACAGTTTCGTCCGTTGTCGAACGAGCGAGTCCTTCGGCTTAGCTTTATATACGCTCCATCCGGCGTGTCTCTATCAGTCTCTATGGCGGCCCTTTGCTATCCATCCGGAGGAGCTTCCCTGGGAAGCTGTGCTAGGACACAATTAAAGCTCTCGCCGAGCCTCGAGAGATGAAGTGCCGGAGAGGTTGGTCGGAGTTCATGAAATAGCAAGGAGTCCAAGAGCTACTGGAAAGATGCGGATGGCTGGTTTGCTCGGTCAGACGGGTGGCTGGCTGGATGACTGGCTGGCTGGTTGGCTGGTTGGCTGGTTGGCTGGCTGGCTGGCTAGCTGGTTAATACTCTGGCTACGGAGTGGAACGGAGTCTAGTCCGTTCGGGAATTGAGAGTTCTAGGGGTACGGGCTTGTCAGTGGTGGTAACAATTTGCTGGGCATGTTGAGATGATCCTGAAGCTGGCTTCGGGCGGGCCAATAATTGCAAACAATTACCGTACATCTCCAGTCAGCTTCACACTGGTTCGAGGTGCAGTCCGAGGCAAAAGTATTGTCACTTCGTGGGCTGGCTGTGCTCGGAAGGGAACGTGGCCGCAATAGCTACGCCGTGGAGTTTAGGTAAATGATGGTGGTTGCCACGGAAATTTAGTGGCGTAATTTTTCGAAAGCTCTCCTCCGCGCCGAGGTAAATGATTTTGAAGTAAATTGGAATGTGTCGGTTAAATTCACTCGGTCTGCCGGCCCCCGTCTCCCCCCTTGTCTCTCCGACCCTCACTATTCCTCGCTAACCCTCGGCAAGTTCCTCCCCCCCGCCCCCTCCTCACTTACCGTCCAGTACTCGCTTGAGGTTCAAGCTCAATTTCTTCGGCGAGTCTTTGCCGCCGAAACTTCGCGAAGAAGGGGACGTCGTCGTCGCGGCGGCTGCGTCGAACTCGCCTCACTCGGGGAACTTGAACGAGCCGCTTCTGGATGGATGATTGTGCCCAACCATTTCTTAAAAAAATAACGAGTCGCCCACGTTCCTGAGACTCTTGACCTTTAACAGCGCGGCAGCCTATAATCCCTGGAGGTCATGGAAGGGACATAGATCCTTTAGGCATACTGCATTATATCTATATATACGTACGTGTACCGGAACTTTTTTTACATCCCACACTGGAAGCACTCTCGTCTGGTATAACCTTTTTCTACCGTAACTTTTCATAACCGCTAATGCCCGAGAGACATTTCCACGGGACGCCGGTTAAAATGTTTTCGATTCGCCGATATCGCGTTTATATCGTATATACCAATAACGTTGCGATGCGTTGCTTCGCTTTTATAATAACGTCGCCTTCCGTTCGACGTTCCTCTGGAGCTCAGGTATCAAAGGATATTTGAGTATCAGTCGAACGGTACGGCACGTTGAGCCTGTCCGATTGTCAAAGGAATACTGGAATTTCAGAATTACAAAATGTCATTCTCCGATGATGTTCTCGTTTTTGTTTTTTCTTTTTATTTTCGTTAATATCACTTGAAACGCTCACTCACCGCTTTCACCACCCCATCCGAGGAGGTAGTGTCAGTTTACTCAGTCCCTTTGGCTCTCACCCTTAATCGTCCACTCTCCTGACAGGATTATCGTCTTATCATCGGACAGAATAGTCCTTTACACCTTCGGCGGGTTGTAAAACCTGCCTGAGAAATCTTCCTCCGGGACGTTCCTACGAGTAAATTCCGCACGAGTTCTCCTCTGATAATTAATCACGAGTTTTACGGAAGAAAAAAGGCGTTTAAGGACATCGTGCGATGAATTCGAGCTTTCAGAGAATCATGAGCATTTCTCGGGTCAAACCAGAAGCGCTTTGATAAATTCTCATCTTTTTCCTTGGAAACATCTCGCGAGTGTCCGACGCTGATACGAAGCCTTCTCTGTCCTCCCTCCACTCGACACTTTGCGACCCTTGCTCTGCACTCGGTCTGCCCTGTTAGCGGGGAGGCTCGTACGCACCAAATAACCTGTGATTGATTCGCGCAAAAAAAGCATCTCCCTCTCACTGGCTACTTCGGGGAGGCCCCCACCTCCCCCCTCCCCCCTCCCCCCACATCCCCTTCGGTTTGGACAAATTGAAAAATAAGCTACACGTGTCCACTCGTTTCTACGTTTCTTCGTTTCCTCGGGTCACTTCACGACTTCGCCTCTTCATCGACCTCATCCCTCGCTTCATCCCTAAACCCTCCTGCTGCGTCCGGACCAATTCGTTTTATACCGATCAGCCGCGCTATCGCGCATCCAAAATGCCGCTAATAAATAAGAAGAACGCACACTATTAAATCGATATCAGCAATCGAGATATCGAACGATCCTCAGTCGATCTTACTTCTACCTTCGATCTCTTCCTCGGTTTTTTGTCTCTGCTGTACTTTTATTTTATTTTAGTTTTGTTCTTTCGTCGCCGTTCAATAACTCCGGTATAACCGAAACACGAAAGCTCCCCTTTATTGTCTCGATTCCGAGATTACAGCAGTCCTGTACTACAGCTTTCCGATTTTATCTCGTTCCGGTCGTCGAAAAACAATTATCGTCTCGATTACATCCGCCGATCGGACGATGCTGTAAGGTGTTGTGAAAATTGTCATCTTAATAAAAGCTCCGCCACTGCGAGGGAACGACGAGGAGAATCCACGAAGAAATATAAGGCTGAAAAGATTTCTACCGTTGATACGTCCATTATACGTAGAGTGCGTCGTGATTCGTGTCTGCACTATTATCGGCAGGCAGCCCCGTTAGGCTTTCACGCAGATTTCTATCGAGGCGAATAAATTTTCTATATGATTTATACAGGCAAGATGCATTGTGGCTCCAACTTGTATGGAAGAGAAACGCGGCTGGTTATGCTTTATAGATATTTTATGTAGGCACGCGGCATATATATTTCTTGAGCTTCGAGAGAGTATAGAGTACAGAGTATATATAGAGCAGAGTAGAGAGAGAAGCCAATAGAATAGAACGATGTCCGCGTCCCGACGACCCACGGCGACCACTCTCACACCCTTCTATTGATTTTTTATTCGCATTATGCATCGTGAAGAAATATTTGCACTTGTATCTCGATATAATTCGCTTCTTCTTTTTTCACTTTTTTTTTGTTCCTTCCCTGATAGTTGATATATCAAGTGCCTGTAGCTATAGTCATCGGCATAGAAGGATTCTGTGTACAGTGTTTGTGGGTTTTCCTTGTGCGTTTTGGGATAACGAATAAAATTGTCGTTCGTTCAGTGGGCAGGAGGGGGTGGGGGGGGGGAAGAATTCGCGATTCGCGATTCGCCCGATGACTAATGGCAACTGCGGAATGGCAGACCACAATTGGAGACACGCGGAAACATTAAGCGAATTGCAAGGGAAATAAATGGTCCCCGGTGGCCGTTCACTTTCATCCAGAAGCGACAGTCGAAATCGCGAAGGAAGAAAATCGCTAAAATTCAGCCCGATAAAATTTCCAATTCCCGCGGGTTACATTTCGAAGACACTATCTACTCGTTCCGTCGCCTTTTTGGTGGCTTCGTGTATTAATTAATTAAAATTAATGAAACCCAACCGCCGTTTAACGCAAGTGACTTAGCAGGGAAAATCGAGCAATTTAAAGGGATGATGCGCGTCTTTCTTTCCAATTAATACATGATTAATTATCGGGATGACACCTCGAGATTTTCCATTGACGGCGACCTCCGTCTCGCCGTAATGACCCGCCGCGTGGGGGGAACCCTTGAAAATTTTAATTATATCGCTAATTCTACGAGCCACGATAAAAAAGGATCGATCCGACAACCCTCGAATTCTATACTCGATTCGCCAGTAGCTCACCATTCTCAAGTAGGATTCGCACTTTTGTAGAGAAAGAGGATAGATAGTGGAAAAAAAAAAAAATTGAACCCAAAACGAGTTCAATTCGACCTCGGTGACTGTGCCGTGATTGGCACGTCACTCGCGAAATCACCCACTAGTGCTTGGCAAATTAACGCAATTTTCAAAACAAACGGTCCATGCTCCTCCCATGCTCCTCCACGTATACGGTTTAATTACGGACCCTGCCGCAACACCACTCATTTATTACCAGTCTCCCAACGAACAAAAAAAAAGCTCCCAGCCCGCGAGGGAGTGCGGCAGGAGCAGAGAGGGGCGGCAGGGAGGGAGGGGAAAAAACATGAAGGAAATCGTGGCAAAACATTCTGTTTATCCAGGGTACACGGAGGTAATCAATGTTTATCCTCCTGTCAAATGATTACTCTGGAATCGTTTCCCATTGTCGGGGAATATGTCTTTCGGGCTGGCAATGTCTCTCCCCATTTTACATTTTTTTTTTTGTAGCTTAACATTCACGTCGTTTGATTTCGGTCTCGTTATGAAAAATGGCTCAGCCATAAGTATGGAGCATAAAATATTCTTCAGACGAATAAAGGATGTGAGAGCGAAGAGTAAAGAAATGAAGAATATGGAAAGTCTCTATGTACCGATGATGGCGAAGGAAGAAATGTTCAATGGCGTCGGGGGGTCGTTTTCCTGATTATGAGGGACGGCTTGCTACAATTTTCCTAGTGAATAATTCAAGGTTCGGCGAAAGGGTGCCGTTCGCCGCTTTAAATTCTACACCCCCCCCAAACTCCCCCTTCACTCTCATCCCCCTTATGCCCCTGTAGCCAGAGGCTTTTCCACCCTATATTTCAATCAGTGCTCCTGACAGCGTACCTACCTCTCCCGCTCTCCCTTTAGCAACATTCGCTCCTCCTTCCCTCCTCACCTCCCCCCCCCCCATCTCTCTCTTATTCTCCTCTGTTCCCGCTTCGTACTCTTTCGAGCCTCACCAAATTAATCGGCCGTTAAGCATGAAAATTTAATCTACCGCTCTCTCTCTCTCTCTCTCTCTCTCTCTCTCTCTCTCTCTCTCTCTCTCTCTCTCTCTCTCCCCCCCCCCCCCGTCTCTCTCTTTCTCTCAGTGCGAAAGAGAATCAACGTTTTCATAAATAACGCGCAGGATTCACGTGAATCGCAAAATTAAAATAACAACCAAAAAATTGACCAGTCCTTGATACATACCATAGACGCAAGTAACAGCGATTCGATCGACTGTCGTTTTTTTAGATTCGCAACAAGCAAAGTAGTTGCCGGCTGAACTGAAAGGCGCTGTAGCGAAGGTAGAGACTTTACAAAAGAAATGTCGAGGCCGCAATAAAAGCTACCCGTAAAGTGAGCTTTTATTTCGCCAAGTCGGGCGAGTGGCCCGTGAGGGCCTCCCCGTTCCCCCTGCACCCTTACATTTTCACGAATGCACCCCCTATGCCCCCCCACACCCCCTTTCACCTAACAACCCCTCCAGCACAAAACCTCGTTCACCATTACCAAGTGCAACAGCACTACTGGAACCAGCAGCATCGCCAGAGCTACCAACCTTCTGCTCTGACAACTCGTTCGTTTGGTTTACCAGCCGGAACCAGGCGCGACCCTAGGGCAGTCACTGTTCGCCCTGTTCACCCTGTTCTCGCTCAGCATTCCTGCTTCATTTATTTGGCTCGGTTATTTTATCCGTTGGTACACGCACCGTAAAAAGGAAACAACCATTATCATCCGTTTCACGCTCTAATACTCATCAGTTCGTGTTTGTGCCACGTAAATAAGCAACTTTTTCCCAATTATTCTCTGTACTTCGTTAATCCACGCTCGACAACTGTGACGCATCATCGATCCGGCATCCGCATCGTCATACTCGAGGCATAAACGGAGAGTCTAGCAAATGATAATAATCGGCGGCATCTCGGCACCGCGCGGATGTTCAGCGTTAGGGATCCGACCATTTGATACGAACGGATCTCGCCAAATCTTGCAAATCCTTCGACAATGATACGCGTTTATGGTATTTCGGAATAGTGACAAAGCGAGGAGAGGTTTCGGGCTTTCGGGATTGGGTATGGGGTTATGCTCTATGGGATATGGGCTGTGGTCCATGGGCTATATGGGCTTCTCCCGGTTTCTGAATAATTTTTCTAAATTGGTCCCATATGTATGAGGGACCCCGCTGAATCCACAACTAGATGGGGAAATAGCATACTTTTTTACTCGCTCGTTTCTTCCCTCTCACTTTTACTCGCTTTTGAGTTTTATTTCTTTTTTCTCCTTTCTTTCTCTTCTCTCTAGCTCTACGTGTATATTTTTTTTGCTTCTCTCTCTCTCTCTCTCTCTCTCTCTCTCTCTCTCTCTCTCTCTCTCTCTCTCTCTCTCTCTCGCGCACACACACACAGAAACACACTCTCCCCTCTCCTCCCTCCTCGTACCAGCCGAGCGAGCAGCCATCATCCTGCATCCGCGCCTCTCTTTCATTCCCTATTTCGGCGGCGGAATTTTAAAGTCGCCCCCGTTGGAATAAAAGTACTTTATGGCTATGGGCTATACTTTTGTTCGCATTTCAAAAATAATGCTTCGAAGCGTCAGACGTACAGCGAGCGCTGCTACGATACTGCATGCGATACATTAATAAACTAGCCTTTTATGGCTGCCGGAGAATTGCTCGATACCACAGAGTATAACTGACGATCTCGCAGAAATATCTGAAATTCTTTTTAAACGTTTAAACGTTCGATTCTGTTAACTACAGTATATAAAAGAAAATGTTTACTTTCGCAAAAATATCTTACGGTTTCACCTATTGGCAGCTGCGTGTACCAAAGTACATCGTGCGTGTGTGTGTGGTTTTTTTTTTTTTTTTTTAATAATTAATACAATTGATTCGACAAGCATTGGCGGTTCCATAAAAGGTCTGGCCCTTTATACAATGCCTCAGAAATTTCTCAGCCATAAGCTTCCTGGTGCACGTGTCGTAACTATGTATACAGTTATGGGAAAACCGATGCAGTCTCTAGCAGCGCGATAAATAAAAAAAAGTTGCGACCTTAAGCGAAGGCTATGGGAATTTATGGGTAAATATAAGTTATTCATCGTGCCTCACCCCCTCCACCCCCGTCGTTCCAACATATGTTAAGAGAAACACGAGCCACGTACCGATACCATATGTGAGCCTAGTCAAACGGAAATGGGGAAGTATCTTTGCGAATCTTCCACGAGTTCCGCGTCATTCGTTCACGACGCATTTTTGCACGGACACGTCTTCGCCGCTCCAGGACACACACTCACGTAACACGCGCGCTCAGCGGCCTCTCACACTCTTGCAATCTTCCCATTCTCCGCTACAGTTTCTTCCTTCCTTCTGCCTCTATTTTTCTCTCTTTTCTTTGCATCGAAAAGAGTGGCTGAGATTGCGAGGTAGCCAATTTCTTCGAAAATCTCAAGAAACGAGATCGAATTCGGGAAATGTGCTCTGGCCCTCCTTCCCCTTACGCCAACACTACTCTGGACGAGCTCGAGCAACGCGTCGGGATGCTGTATCATTTTTAAAAGTGTTCGAGTACCAGAAGGACGTTTCACTCGAGTCCTTGGATTGATATCGTAGGACATTTATTTTCATATGTTTTCGGCCTACTTTTCTTTTCGAATTATTTTTACTTGACAATCTCGCTGCTGATTTGACTGTAGCCTGGATAATATCCATGGATATTGTTGAACGAAAGTGTTTATTCGGAAAAGGGTGTATTATGTATTTGTCGAAGTTATGGGATATAGGGGCACAGCCCCATGGACGTAGAAGTGGGAATCGGTTGCTGAGAATGCAAATGGACAAATATTTGTAGTAGAAATATATAGGTACGTGAATTCAATTTCTAAGAGAGGTTTTTTTCTTCTTATTTCTTATGTGCCACGTGGTCAATAAATATGACATCGAGTATCGCCTCCTATGAATACGAGACATTTTGGGCTTCTTTTTCTTCCGGCCGAATTCTTGGAAAACAGGTCAATCTCGAAGTCTAACCTACAATGTATGCTGGTTCCCTGGAAAAAAAAAAAAATGCTCGTTTCCGCGAAGTACACAAAGGGAGATCTCCAGGCGTACGTACTCTTTACGAGGTCTTCGATCACCTCCTAAGCATATACAAGAGACCTCGAGGATGAAGGGAAAGATACTATTGTGGAAGCGGGTAGGGGAGGCTGGATGTGACGTAGGGCAAAGGTAGGTCTACTGCGGCTTGTAGGGTTTTTAGAGCTTCCAGGGCTTCGGATGGGAATGGCGGGTTACTTTATGGGTAGATTTTAAACAAAATACGGTCCCCGTAAACTAAGGATCGTTAAACATGGCTGACTCTTCTCCGGTCTATCCCGTAGCCTGGCCCCGTTTCACCCCCCCCCCTCCCCCCCTGGCCGCGTCCCCGCTCGCTCTCCGACGAAGGAACAGCGATACCGAGCATCCCCTCGGAGAGGCCACTCCATCAAAAGGGTGGCTTTTATATATTTTTATATGCACGAGGGTAGCCTCTGACCCGTTGCTCACATTCCACCCTTAGACTTTCCCTTCGCTCCCCCCAAGACGAGCATCAAGAGAAACTCGTTTTTTGAGTTTGAGTCGCTCCTCGCGTCACTCCCAACCCTCTTCCCGAGTTAAATGGGCCAAATCAAGAGAATTTTAAACGTCCCTATAGCCCTACACTCTAGCCCCTTAGAACGAACAAACAGCCATACGCAGGAATCCTTCGTCTTTTTCCATCATTCGATTATTTTTTTTCCTTTTCCCTCTGACTCTTCACTTTCTCCATAACTTTCTCACTCTGTGCGTCTCTCTCCTAGTAAACGTCACCCGAATAACAGCGTGACAGCCGGCTAAGGACTTTTCAGTCGACTTTCTCAGTATACTTTTTTTCCATCTCTCTCTCCATCCTCTTATCTTCTTTCGAAAGTTTACCCGGTGGGGGTGAAGGGGAGGAGAAAGTACATCCTACGAAGACAGTTAAGTGACTGGTTGTCGAGGATCGACAGGAAGACCAAGTTGGCCGATTTCGACACACTGTATCCCTTGCATAGAAGTCTGGCGAGTGACCGTGTCAGAGGTCTTGGCATAGTCGGTGGGCAGAATGAGGAAGAGAAAGTGTGAGAGAGAGCGATGAGTGGGAGTGGGGGAAGAGATTTAGACACCGAAAGAGAATCTTGTATTTGTCCAGTGAGAGAATTTATCCCGAGAGCGAACGAAACTCGAAACACGGACCCGGTCAATACTTAAACCGCCGACAAGGTGGACCAGCGGAACGAACGGAAGCAGCGTGGCCGGCAGTGCCGAAAGGGTGAGTTCCTCTCCTTTCCTCCCCTCGCGTGGAAGGGCGCGAGACGAGGTGGTCGGTTCGGTCGAACAATACTGGATGTCGCCGCAGACAATGGACCTCGGTACTCGCGCGCTACACGGCCGAACCCCTAAAGCCAAAACCAACTCTATCCAATGGCGCCGCTAACTGAGACGCCTCGACCTGCCATTTAAACGAGCACCTCGCAAAACTCATCCCATCCGTAGCGCCTCGCGCCGCTACGTGCAGCGAACATCCCCTTTACGGGAGCTCAGGACCGGACCTAATAAGCTCAAATTAATGGCGACGCCGTTCGAGTGAAATGACTTCGACGGGACTGGAATTGATCTTGTCCTAGTCGACGAGTCGAGATCGAGAGAAATTACGTGAACGAGATAATTCAGGGACGACGGAGAGGAAAAATTAGGCCGGAGCATAGCGCGGAATTCTAATTCTTTCGTTCGATTCATTTGACAATTCAATTGGGATTCTGCGGGGGAATGTGAAACGGTAGTAGGGGTTCCTCGATAAAAGGGGGTTGACGTCACTCCTGCTATACGGTAACAACTCCAGCGACATCCCGCAGCTGCGGTGTCAAGTTGTTTCGCGTGTCGCTTTTAAAAGTTAAGAAACTACGACTATAAATTCGCCATTCTGCGTCCTGGACTCGCTCGTGTCGCAAGTTACAGCCCTATATTCACTTTCCCCTAAAATTTAAGGGTTGTTCGCAAATTCCGGAGACACATAAAATTTCATCCTTACAGCATACCCGATACACTCCTGACTCCTGTAGCTCCTGCTTTTCAAACATGCACGACGACCCTTCTGCGTCCCTTGCCCCATTGAGCCACCACAGCCGATACTGCCGAGGACTAAACTGCGGGCTCCGTGAGATATACTGCTCTTGCGTTTCGAAGGTCCCTTTGCCCCCTTCCCCAGCAGCCTCTCGCTCTATGCGCCAAACGCTATGCGTATCAATGACTGTTACGCAGAAGTCAAGAATCGATCCCCTCAGCCTGAAATATGCAAACCAAATTGGATTCCGTCGAACCTTTGATCACTGGGAATTTACTAGTGTAATGCCGCCGGGGTTAACCGGAACATATATGTATGTCTACCTATCAAAATTTCATTTCGAGCATCAGTCGTGCGCGCGTCTCCGTTCAAATTTTTAAATTCTATTTTTCTTCCATCTATTCTTTTCTCCGGTCCTCTATCGTTTTTTCATCTACACGCAAAAATATTAACAGATATTTAACAATTATCACTCTCGACTAAACGTGTCTTTCCGTGTGACGCGGTCATCGAACGAAGAGCCTGAAATGACGTCTGGTTGTCGAGCTTACGTCAGAACGGAAGCTGTGCTTGATAAAAACATTATTAATTGAGTCGATCTCGAACCCTTTCGTCGCGTCGCCCGAGCATTCATCAAAAGACTATTTAGCTTCTTTTTTTTTTTTTTTCTTTGGGTGCCGCGAGTGTCGAGCTTTTGTGCGGAACGCGACCGTCCTCCTTAGCTGCGGAAAATTTTCGGGCGAAATAAATAAGAAATGTGAAGGGCGTACCAGCAGCAGCCCTGCTGCTTCCTAGATCGAGGATAGTCGTAGCTGGTGGTAGTAGTCGGCCTGGATGTCGTCACCCCTTGCCCGTAAAAAGGCAAGCCATAAATAAAAGCTCGAAAAAATTGAAAGCTTAAAAGCACGATAAATAACGACGAAGCCTAATGTTGCATGAATGCGATAAGCCACCTTTGGGATAGGCTGCCAGGCAGGAGAAAATGGCAGTATGGAAGCATAGCAGCCGTAGCCTCGGTATCAGGTGAACTCCACTCGACCTGTGAACTCTAAATAAATAACAACTGCCACGTATACCAAGAGCCATCCCCTTTAACCCTAAGAGGGATGCTGCGACATTCTCACATCCTCGCGTCTCCCTTTAGCCGTGCGACAAATCGCTCCGACGCGTGCGGCGGTTCCTCCTGCCCATCTTTCCCAACAAGTTTCACGGATTTCAACACCTTCGAATAGTTCGAATAGCTCGGCTCCGGGATCCAATTCGGAACTCAGCTTCCAGGGACGCTCGCATTAGACTCGATCCACGCGATGATTTACGTGGCCGCTCGAACTGAGAGCGAAGCTCTAATGGGTTCTGCCAATTTTCTCTGTGCCACGAATTCCGAGTGCATTCGTTCGGAACGTTCCGTGCTATGGTTTTGCTGCCGCCGTATTTTCCTGCCCTCCAATCGGCACCCAGCATCCGCATCGGCCTATAGTTGCAGCGACGCCAGTAAAAGTGGCAGCCGGCAGTAGATGGCCCCTACAGGACACGACTACGAATGTATCGTCGGTGCCAGCAACATTGTCAGAAGCTGCGGCCACGACTCCTCCTGAAGCTTGCCTCGTCCTTTTGAAGTCATTTAATTCGGCTTTTTCACCTGGATTATCCGAGGATCTGCATGAAAATGAAACTTTCATAGACGGACGAAATTAATGAATTTTAATAAGGGACGCTCGTCGTCGTCGTCGTTGTCGTCATCGTCGTCGTCGTCGTCGTTCTCCCCTTTCGCTTCGTCTCGTTTACCCCATCCCCGCCCTTACGACTGCCACTTTCACGAAATAAATTAAATACGTTAACACTGTGAAAAACTTTTTCGCTTCGCTTCGATTCTTTGCTTTCCTTGACCCGCCTCTTTAATTTGAATTCTTATTTACTCTTTTATTTATTACGCAAGATAATCGATCTTTCGTTTTCAAACGATTTCTGTCTTCTTTTTGTTCACAGGTAAGAGACAAATCTTAATGCAAGTTACTATGGCTGCAGTGAAAAGCGATGAGCATCCCCTATAGGGTTTCAAAGGTAGGGAAATTTGTATATGTATATTATAATTCTACGGACGTTAATTAATTGACTAATTACGTATTAATTCGTCAGCATCTATAGGAGCTCTGTCTCTATATTACTCGTTTCCGTACTTTGATCTAGTCTAATTGTAAGTACCAGGCAGGTTAGTGTTGATGGCGCTACGCTCCAGCCGCTGGCTCCATTCGCTCCATTCGCTCCTTTCGCTCGGTGGCTGGCTGGCTCGTGTATTACTTTCCCACTTTGCCGAGCGATGAATAGAAGGAGTTTGGGGTTGAACGGGCGAGAAAAGGGGGTCTTGGAAAAGATGAGAGAGGGTGGGAGAGTTTATAAGTTGGTAATTTGAGGCACGGGGCACGTACGCGGAGCCAGATCTTTGCGGCGCCGAAATAAATCAAGCAGCTATACACGTCTTCTCTCTCTCTCTCTCTCCCTCTCTCTCTCCCCCTCTCTTTTTCTCTAGCTCTTTCGGTCTCTTACCGCCCGGCTCGAGCATCAGAGCTATCCCCTTGCTATTCCCCTGGCCGCTAGCGATCTTCACACAGGACGCGAGCGAAGCCGACGCCGACGCCGCGACGGTTATTTATTCGAGAATTACGGCCGCTTATTATAAGTCCCTCTTTATTCTAGGTGGCGTAGCGGTGCCACGCGCAGAACAGATTCTCCAGTGATTTAATGGAGTCCCGACGATATACACACTGCCGAAAAGCACACCGGCAACATCCGGAGGGAGTCCGCACAGAGATTTCCGGGGCTTTGCTTTGCAACTTGTGAATTACCCCAATTTTTCATTTTTTAGCCTCTTTACATTTTTAACCTTAAATCTCTTTACAAGATTATCTTAATCAACGACGTCAGAGTAACAAGGCGAGTTTCTTATGCGAACTACGTTCCCGGTGGGGGACGCGGGGTCAACCTACAATCGGGGCAGTCTCGTCGAACGTTGGCCAGGAAATGCAGCATCTCCGACGTGGACCAAGGGTGCTCTGCGCGCGCACGAGAATCCTCCCCGGGGGTGTGGTCACCCCCCTTGCACTACGCGAGATCCTAGTTAGAATTTTAAAAAATCACCGGATATCAAACGGTCCCTCAGACTCTCGGTCAAACGGATCCAAAGGTTGTTTTAGATGAGATTTAAAAAATTTATTTGAAAAGTCAAGAAAAACTGTACTCAATGTTTTGCTGCATTAATTTTGCAGTCCTCGTTACTCCCTCTGGGTTCTGAAAACTTGAGTATATCTATAATTTATCTTTTAGGGGAATCGTGGAAATTTCAGATTGAAGCGTTATCTCTGTTTTAGTTTGACTCGGATGTCGAGCTCAAAGACAATTTCATTTTCAAGTATCAAAGGACTTTCGGCCGATCGAATCGCCTCACTCGTATCTGCTGCGGACACAGCTCTTGGCTTTGGGTTTTGGTTTCGGGTACGAAGCTTTCGGATTTCGGTTTGCCTGTAGCTTAAGAACTCTTTCCTCGTCTAGTCCACCGAATCGTTCGCCGCGGATGCACCCAAAGATGCATGCCCGAGTGCATCCAACTTTTCCCTCCCCTCCAGCGAGATTCCTTCACTGTCTCAATTTCTGCTTTTTCAAAAAATGTCAGGCACTGTTCGCTCAGCCGTTACGCAGGGCCCAGTAAAACTTTTCCGCAATTAAAGAGAGCGCTGTTGACGTGAATGAATGAAGAAGAAAATAACAGCCGAGGCTAGATTAAAAAAAAAAAAAAGAGAGGAGCAATGGAAATGGCCTTGGTGTATTTTGCCTGCAGCACAGCCACCATTTTTCCAGAATCTATGCCGTTCCCGTACCCTTATAATATATATAGGGATTGATGCACGGTGCATCCTCCCATGGTGCTTCGAAAGGGACAATTCTTTTCCATAGTTCGTACGAGGCGTACGTGATCGTGCATTGAATCTCATTGGTGATAGCCGCGAGTGGTGGGTAATATATCGAGTGCAGTCAGCTCAACCCCCGTCGCACCGATCGAGCCACCCTCTGAGCCACCCCGGTGTGCGGCCATTGTGCGAAGCTTTGTTCGAACGGTGACGGGGTCACATTAATCTGTCTCTCACCCCTTCTGCATAGCTCTCCGCGTTATAGGAGCCATGGTAGGCCCCCCTGCCCCCGCCCTACGCCCACCCGCTTCCTGATGCACCGTATTGCACCTCCAGGACGTTTCACCTCCCCCCAGCAAGATCAACACTGACCATCGGCTACCCCATAACGCGATTTCTCATGCATCCCATGGTGTTTCCGTGTCACGGGTTCATTCCGTAAAGGATCGGTTACGTCTCGATCGATCGTGGATCTCGAGTCCTGAGGGAGGACGAGAGGCGTCGCGACGGCGACGACGTCGGCGCATCTTCCGTAACCGCTCGACTCGTGCCAATCGGCTGACGCTATTGATGGAACTTTGCCAAAGACGCTGGAGAGTTTTCACACGTGCGACAACCGATGCTCTATGGGTACTGTGCATGGTGTACGGCTGCTCCTGTGAACGCTGCCTAACGGCGGCAATAACGTCACGACGTTAACGTCGCTTCTTTCAATCTCACAGCCTTAATCGGATTCGCGCAATAACGATTCCTATGGGTGGGTGCGCGTGTACGCGGCGATGCCAATGTAGTATGGCGACGATGGAGGATAAAGGCGGCTGATTCGAGATGGGAACGAAGGGGTGAATTTTCGTGATAATGCCGTTACGTGAAATCGTGGGAATAAATGAAAACGATGGTTGGATATCCGGAGCGAGAGGCGCCGAGTGGACGATTCGGCACTGCGATGAGAACGCGCCCTCTGAACATTCTGAAAAGCCCCGTAATCATCGCGCGGTCTCCAGGCAATTGGTACATCCCCGGGCAAATACTCGCGCAACTCTCTCTCCGGCCCATCCCTGTCGCCTATTTATAATTCGCCACTTTTCTCTTTTGCCCTCTCGTTCAATTTTTCACATACGTATATGTAAATATATGTATTCGACTTTTTTTTTCAGGATGAAATTTGTACACGCTTCACGCGCTATCGCTCCTATCGATGAACGCCGTGTCTGGTACACGAGAGAGCTTTTTGACGTGTGTGCTTGTGCTTTGAGTATTCGCACTGGTCATGCGTGTGGATTAATGCTCGTGCGTGTTCATCGTGGCTAGGTGTGTGTGTGTGCGTGTGTGTGTGTGTGTGTGCTTGTGCGCTCGTGGGATCCCTGGGATTAGCTGTGTTTACGATTTAAGCGCATTTACCTCCGCGGTAAATATGACTTTAAATAAACCGGTTAAACGGTATTGCTTCCGTCAAATTGGTACTTTTACTTTTTATGGTAAAATGTTCGTTATACTGGCACTACTTTACGACTCCGTTAGTACCCGACAATAGTATATAGAGTACTTTTGTATCACGATACCTTATTCCTCTTTACCCCTATTTTGGTTGGCTGTTGTGCTTATGTATGTTTCAGAGAGAGAGAGAGAGAGAGATTCTCGATGATCTGCAAGAAGATGTATATTGTATACTTTTTCTTTTTTTCCTGAAAAATCTTATAAAATTGTATGGGACAATTTAAAGATTTTATGATTTACAAATCAGGGTCGTGAAACGAGAAGATTCTGCAGCATGTGAATCCTTCGATTTTTGTGGGAAATTTTTCTGCCTTACTTCGTTTCGTCTACCAGACAGCGAGGTGACGGCCCGACTGAAGTGCGCAGGGAGTTGACTGGAAAAAAAAAAGGAAAGTCACCCTGGTCGGGAAGGAGGGGAGATGGTAAAGAAAATGAGGGGTATGGAGGTGCGCTCGCAAGTCTGTTTCGAGTTTCGAGACATCGCTCGTTGTATCGCGGCTGTATCGATTCATCCCTTCCAGTGGCTACTGAGCATCGGTGGTGGGGGATAGGGGTGGAAGTCCGTTTTACACGATGGAAAGTCTCAACTGTTTTGCGAATACCTGTAGCTGCTAATAATTATCGTAATGTCATGGTGAATTAATTATTTGGATCTTCAAGTTTGCCAGAAAAATATTATTCTTCGTAGAAAATATAATTTTTTTAAAGACTCCAGCCAGTAGACATGGTTATTTCAGTCAATAAGATTTGTCATCTTTGCGCAATTATCATTTAAAAAATTTCATTTCACTAAAATTCAATATCATTACCATTAAGAATGATCAAATGTGTCCGACAGACTATCGACTGATTGTAAAGTTGTGAAGAAAAGGAGGTTCGAAATAAAGCGGTGTGTAACACTGGCTTGTACCATGCCTCCCCACCACGAGCGACTAAACTCCCACCCTAAAGATTCTGCGTACTCCCCTGAAACCCCTACTATTTGGGGGTAGTTTTCCGTAGTTCATCGAATCCTCGCAGGATGGCGCCACAATTTGGTTTTCCGTGAATTTCAACAACTCGCATCCACCCCTACGTCGGTAAGGTAGGACGCGGCAGGGCGCGCGCTTCGAATACCTTGGCGTCGGGACGCGTCTCGGCATCCTTGTAAAATCCTAGAGCTCGTACGTAGATGCTTTGTGTTCGGGGGGGGTTATTGTGGCTTCTTAGGATCGGAGCTGAAAAATAATACGTGCACTCGTATATTTCTACGGTAATTTCAGTGTGGCCAAGAGGTCGGCTTGCAGCGAAGCGTGACTGGCGCGATAGTATCGTGATTCGCCGAGGGGATAAGCGTCGGCGGGGCCGTTTTATTTTCTAGTTTAAAATGTAAAATAACGGGAATTTCGCAAATTACAGAGGCGAATGTTATTTGCACAAAGTAATGTGGCGAGCGCGCTGTGCTCGTGTACGAGGAAGAAATTCTTTGGCGCGACTTGGAGCAGTCTTACCAAATAACTCGGAGGACTATAAGTTTCGACAGAGAATTCGGCCATTCTTTGAGAGTCCTTATCGATCAGAGACACCCCATAAGGATTTTTATTAACATTTTCATTTGGATTTTTAAGTATATTTCAAGTCGCGTTCAGGCCAACTAATCTATCCAGGAGCCAAGGATATCTTTGCGGGACTAACCCTTTCTACTTGCCGGAGTGGGGATCGATCTCATACTTAATTAATAAAAATGGAGTAACGCGCCTCTAATTGACCCGAATATATTTCCCTAGGCGATGGGGTTCTTCCCTCCCGATGTATTCCGAGGAGCAAGAATACGAGGGATAGGGTTATTTACTAGTCACCCCTGTGCGTAGCTATTCCAACCGGTGGGTAGATAGCTGCGTGCCTATGTTTGCTCTAGACTAGAGAATTATTATTACGGGGTTGCTATGTAATTACCAAATATAATTTGTTCCAGTTATCGGTTTTGTTGATCTTCATTTAAATCAAAGCTGTACACAGGTTGTCACATACCGGTTTGAGTTGCGTTTAATCATTGTCAAGCCACCCAGCCACCCAGCCACCCAGCCACCCAGTCACCCTCGCTCTGCCACTTTTCGCACCCCGCGACCCTCACACAACGCCCAACGCTTTATACACGTTGCGTGTGCTAGCTGTTTGCATTTAGTGTGACACCCGCGGCCGAATATTATATTGCGTGCGATATCTATCTCGTCAAAGCTATGCTAAAGTGTGCTGTTTGTGTCGCGCTCATAGGGAGTCGGCATGATCCCACGATCATGGCCCGAACCCTTCTTGCTCTTTCGTGATATGGAATTGCTGTGGTCGAGTTGCCGTAAAAGTATTAGCACCTCCGGTATCGTCTCGTGACCCCAAAGTGTATCCCAAAGGACGAAGGGAGTCCACTGTAAATCTCCAAGGTTGCGGGAGAACCAGAAAGCAGAACTGCCCGTGATCTGGATAGGGTGCGCGTCCATATTGAAACTGTACGAAGATCGATTGCAGTAGCTGCTTCGATCGTCGAGTTGGAAACTCGACTTGAAGAGAGTAGCAAGTGTTCCGGTTGATCCGCGAGAGAAAGCGAACCAAGGTGTTAAAGGGGGATTTAATATCAGAGCAACCGGAGCTGAGATCATCTTGGCTTTGGCGAATCGGTTTACAGGTGGCCTTTGACAATCTTGAAACCGGCAAACTATTGCTCCGTAACGCGACTCCGAAGCCTGAGGCGTGTCGAATTGACGTCCTCAGAACTTTCAGGAGTTTCAGGCTGACTGAGATAGGGGGAGCGATAGAGGTTAAGGATAAAGGCAGGGGATGCTTTCCCGTAATGCACGAACTTGGGCCTAATTTGACCTCCGAGGAAAATTTACATTATCACGTTATATCTACGTCCGAATTGCATATAAGACGCGAATTGAATGTACGGCTTTGACTTAGGACGGCCAAGGCTCAAATCCACACGTGGAGACCCACACGTTACCGAGCAT
Organism: Trachelus iudaicus; assembly: GCA_030142595.1. Taxonomy (NCBI): domain Eukaryota; kingdom Metazoa; phylum Arthropoda; class Insecta; order Hymenoptera; family Cephidae; genus Trachelus; species Trachelus iudaicus. The sequence continues at coordinate 203,204 of JARQTH010000447.1, read as the reverse complement.
GTGACTGATCCAACCAAAACCCAAGTTACTTTGGAACCGAATTTTTTAACCGAAGTTCAGCTGGTAGGAGAAAAAAGAGGGGTGGGCAGAGAGTGCAGCTTTACAGCACTATCAAACTAATACGGCCGGTTGTTGTGTCAGGCGGAACAGTTTTGACCCGGTTCAAGAATTTTCAGTGTTCCAGGACCTTCCAAAATTTTATCACGAATTTCAAAAACCGACCCGAGGCATTCCATCCTCTGTCCCCCTACTCTGGGTAATTATCCGGGCATGAATTTCGTATTATTATTCCGAGTGCGTTGTTTCTTTGATTCTGCTTCGTCCGCTTCGACACGGTTCCTGTCCACTGTTCCTTCCGAATAAAGTATCCCGTCCAGAATCCATATACCTCGACGTTCCTGTACATCTCGCTATACGATCGTCGGACCTCCTAACCCCTTGTGGGACGTAAGGAATTAAGGCTGGCGCGTAGCCGCGACTTTTAGACAATTCGTAAATTCTACGATCGTGGCGTGCGATTGCGCCGTATCGCGCTACCACGTACATTGTTTAGCGTGGGAGAGATATGGGGCCGGAGGGGGCCGGATCCGGCTTGTAAAATCTAGCCTGTGAAATATTTTACACGTATTTTTCCGGCGGCACACGGGAATGCAAAGTACGCGTATGTGGATAGAGGGATGGGGACGTGGATCCCGCCATCAGGAGGGTTGAGGGTGGGGGGGGGGGAGAGGGGTCGCAAGAGAGAACGAGAGAATGGAAAGAGTGGGAGATGAAGGGAGATAAATGAAAAGAGTGTGAGTGTGTGTGTGTGGGGGGGGGGGGAGGGGGGATCATGGTTGGGGAGTGCGTGCTTCACGCGACACAATCCCTCCTCCTCCTCCTCCTCCCCTCGCCGCCGTCCCCGGCCCCTCTGCACCCAGCAAAAACCCCCCGCTAAGTCATTACTATTAATAACCAGACAGAGAGAACAGTGGGACAGGCCACGTTATTATTCATAATGATGTGATTCATTTCCTCGAGCCCTCCGGAGGTGGCTCTGTGTTTTCTCTCTAATAAGTTGCAAATCGTATTAATATGCAAATATTCACTTGGCGAATACGGCCGATTACCGCGTATCAAATCTTGTCCTTTATGAGATCGAACATAGCCAGAGGATATAATTGAGAACGGGACCAACGTACAAGTGCGCTTGTATGGGATCCCTCAGCAGCGAGAACAAAGCCCACTGCCGTGGATCATAATCCGAATAATAATAACAGTACCGGGCTAACGCAACCATCTGCCTTAGTTCCTACAATCGTTCGTGCACGTGGAAGATGAAAATTTGGGAATTTCGGTGAAATTGTCCTGGGGAAAAGACGGCACGTGCGCAGCCCCGAATAATAGGAGGGCAGTGAGAAATATTTTGGCAAGGAAGTAACAGATATGAGCGAGATAAATCTCGGATGCGTGAGTCTAGTGCGACTGGGTTGTATAGCCGGAGAGGAGCGCGCGAGCGCGTATATGGGATATCAAAAGCAGGGAAACGCCCACGGAGCAAATACGAAAGGAAATATTCGGCAACGTTATTGCCAGCGGCACGAGTAGAGTCTCGTGTCTTATTAAAATTGAACAGGCTACGTGTGGCCATTGCGTATTGTAGGTTGCGTGGCGTTAACGTGCCGCTAACCGAATCCTGCTTCTTTTTTTTCCACCCACCCTTTACAATACTTTTCAAGTAACACGTGAGAGAAGAATTCCCTCCTTGTGGCTAAACAATAACTTATTACATATGTATACGTGTGTATGGGGAGGGAGTGAGAAGGAGGAGGGGTGGTTGCCTGTGAGCGCGCGTGTGTGTGGGGCTGTGTGGAGGTGCGTGGGGGTGCGTGGGGGTGCGTGGGGGTGTGGGAGAAAGGGCGGAGGGAAGTATCGCTCTCGGATCTCAATGATTTTATGCGACTCGCGATAGACACGCTTTGCTTTAGATTTACGTTGTCGTTTATACGTTTACCGGTGCTTTTTACCCCAAATGAAATGGTTGGGCTATTTTTCGACATAATACATTTGAAATTTTTCAAGATGCACGATTACGTAATATGGGAGGTAGGTATAGCTAGGTAGATGGGTAGGTGGGTGGGGTATATGTAAGTAGGGACTTGAGAGTTTGAAATAAAATTGAGTAAAAGCAGCGAACCCGAAGGTTAAAGTTAACGGAGCGTAGTACTTGAGTCAGGACGTTTGACCTGTTGGCTACGGCGGCACGAGGCACTACCGGAAGGTTTCTGGCCCTTCTGCATACATTAAAGATATAACGAGGTCCGACAGTGTCCGTTGGAGGGAGACGCAGGCAAACGCGCGGCACACCGATGCCAAAGGGTACGAGGAGCAGCATGGGTGGATAGGCCATGGTGGCCGAGGGTGGCTCCGGGTAGGGTTACATCGCTGTTTGCCGAGGGCAAGGTACGGTCAGAAGGAGCGAAGGGGCGGAGGAGGGTCTAACTTGCCTCCTTATTTCCCAACAGACCAGCTCACCGTCATCCTCCTTGCCACTGCCTCTTCCCCTCCCGCCTCCTTTACACCCTCCCCCGCCCTCCGTTCCCTCGTAGTCGTGGGAGCAGCCGCACTGGGCCCTTCTATGATTTACAACCTGCAGCGACGCTCGTCTTGTAAACGGCACTGCTTCCGTCGAGAATCCCAACCCCATCTTCTTAGGGTTCTCTTGCAGTTAGGGGTGGAAGCGATTGCGAGCAGTTGGAGCAACGAGCGTGAAGAATTGGAAGGTTTTCTCCAGTTGTAGCTTTACCGGTGGACAGGGATGCCAGGAAACTGGTGTGCTATCCCCTCAATCCGCCCCTACGTATACGATCGATACCCACGTTATACCTTTCTTCCACATTTACTTTTACTTCCACCCTTTCATTTTCTTTTATTTTCTCCCCCGCCCCCCCCCCCTCTCCTCCTCTGTCGTCCCGTATCAACTTCCTAGCGACTGCTCGCTAAACTTTGAGCACCTTTCATCGGGTTCCAAGTTATCGCCAGGAGATCCGCGATTCTCTAACGGGATAACGGGGCAACCCCTCGAAGGGGTGGTTTCGGGGTGGTTTGGGAGCAGGCGGTCTCGCCACTAGTTGCTGAGTGCAAATAGTCAGGACTACGAGAAAGGGATCACGGTCGGTTCTCTAAGTTATTACACGGAAGACCGAGTCCAAGCCCAGTTCGATTATAGAGAGCACAGTGGTCGAATCTGAGGGAGGCCTGATCGTCACTAGCGGAGTATGGACGGAATGGAGCGCCGTACAAAATATAACGTATCGAGGAGAACGGAATAGAGAACGCTAATAGAAAGACAGCAGAGTATACGTTATACGACGTAGTAAAACTGTTCGAGAGCGTAGGTCAGTATTTTGAATTTATCAGTAAAATTTGTGGAAAACGAAAAACCTTTACCATCCGTGTATTTAATATTTCTCGTATTTTCACAGCAGCGAAATAGAGTGGCATATGGCTGGCACGATAGGGGATGATGTTGGGTGAGGGGTGGTAAAGGGGGGGTTCGAATTTTGGACGGGCAATAGAGAGTAAAGAGGTGTGCTTTTAACGAGCCCGAATTGGCTGAACTTTAAAACCCGTCGACGACAAAGGCGAACTCACATAGACGCGTCTCTCTTGCACTCTCAACGGAATCCCTCTGCAATTTCGCTATTTGAAAATGCTGAATTTCCACGTGTACCGCACGTAACCACCGATACACGTAGCCAACGTGGTACGTAGTCCGTACGGACATACGTGCCAGGTACGTTACATGCGGAAACGTAACGGCACGGTTCCGTATTGATTTCCCGTTCCATTTTACCGAGGACGGCAGCTCAGACCTGTATCTCGATCGGCACGATAATCGGACGGCCAATGTGCTCGCGGATTCTATTCCGCACGAAGAACCGGAAGAAACCTGGCGCCGCCTAGTGCCGTTCAATCGACTCAATGAGAATGTTAACGCAGGAATGTACATTCTAGCAGCTTGGATTCCGTCGAATCGGCGAGATGCTCAACCTTCGGCCGAGTTTCCAATTGGATCCATCGTGTAGGGACGATCTTGAATTTCAATGGTTTTTGCATGGCGTCGCGACGCATCGCGTCGAGGATACTCTCTCATCCTCGGTTTCGTATGGCGTGATCCAACGGGGACCACGTGTGGGTCATGCAGAGAACGTTAACACGACGGTATGCAATTGAAAGGTTACACGGTCGCAGCATCTCTCGCCGCGACGCAGAAGCCTTGGCTGCACGACAAAGCATAATTGCACAACCGAAAGGATCTTCCATCGCAGCGCATCATCCACTTCTCCACTTCTCCACTTCTCGAAATAGTAAATCGACGCCGAGACGTCGACCCTTTTCCCAGCCCTCCCCTCACCGTCTTTTACTTACCTTTGAAGCTCTTCTCTTATTCCTCTACTCCTTTGCCCACCTGCTACTACCGGGGTATATATACTTGCACTTCGACTTTACTCCCTTATTACTCCCCTCCCCTCACGCCCATCTCGCAATCCGCGAGCTGCTCTCCACATCTCTTTGCGTTACGTGCAATTATCCGGGCAATCGAGTGAGATAGCGAGAACTTCCCTTCTTTGCTTTAAACTACGTTTTCGTATAATCTACATGCAGTCGGGAATACACGGGAGAAAATATTCTCTCGGGCTGAAATCGCGGCTTCATAGGAATAAAGGTTAAATATTTATTTTACTCCGCAACATTGACACGATAATGTACCCTTGGAAGAAAATTCTTATGGGTCGTGATATCGCGATAAGGTATTCAGAAATTCATTTGGATCTGTCAATAATACATTGACTCTTTCTTCCGTTATTAGTGATGGAAGGATGCGGAGGGAAAGTCAAGAAAATAGTTTCGGACGTGGCTATAGAAAATTCAAGAGCGAAAGATATGAGTCAGGATTGAAGTCAGCGTGATCGGTTTTCGTCGTAGGTTCTTTAGTCGGACAAAAAAAAAAGAAGTTTATGGTCCCGTCAACGTCTAAGTTCACGTCGAAGTGGAGTTGGAGTTTCTATGGCATACGCGATACAAGTATACGTAAGAGTCGGTCTGGCAGTTATTATTGGGGTTAGGTTGGCCTAGGTTAGGTCAGCTTGTTCGAACTCTCGAGTACGACGATAGCTCGTCGTACCGACGTACCAAGAAATGGACGGAGGGTGTTAAACGGAGCTATTACCCCAGCCGCCTCCGTTATTGCTCATTTATCGGCGAGCGAGCTCGGAAAACTATTGTCAGCTTACAAGGAGCGGCACCCGGGCGATTCCAGGTCCTCAGGGAGTTCAGTTGGGAACCGGGAACTCGCAACTCTCGATAACTTCCACGAGCAGGATCAACGATACTCGAGGCTGCGCCAGCTACGAAAACTTTCCCAGCCGACGCTACAGCATCCATCCTCTGGGTACATCGTCCGGTGAGAGTTCACCATTATTTTGCCCGATGCTACGATACCTCGACGAATGGCATAACAAACGGATTTCTGACGATTCTCCAATGTTAGGATCGCGTGGGAGTTTCGGGCATATCGATGAGCCTTCGAATACGCATTAATCGGGACGTCGTGTTCACCGACGCCGTTCGACGAGTACACATGTATCGTGACGTCGATGATAGAGGGTGATAAATGGAAATCAATTTCGAGGAATTTTTGCGCTGATAAAACAAAAAATTGAAATAGATGAGCCAAGGGTGTCTCTAGGACGTCCCGACGCCGCTGCTGACCTACGACCCCTTGCACCCCCTACGCCGATAGTTACCTGCAGGCATCGGGTAGCGGCAACACGCACACGCAACTTTTCGCACACGCGAGCGCGTAAATAGGAAAATAAGTAACGGCGATAATTAACGAATATGCTAAGCAAGGGAATAGAGAGGGATCTATAATTAGCCCTTGGCTCGACGCGATACACACTTACTTTAATTATTCAGGCCTAGTTCTTTATGACGCCATGCCAGTTTTAAATTAATTTTAGAATTACGTGACTGCAAGGAGGTTGCATCCATTAACTCCTTCGAGTCCTGAGGCTGGTGCTTTAGTGCCCTTTTTTTTTTTTTTCCTTCAACCGGAAGTCAACGAGCAACGACAGTAAACTCCTCGCATACGTATAATACATTCGTATCGTTTTCACGTCACTTTTGGATACGTGAAAGATTCTTTGGATACGAGATATATATATATATATATATATATATACCATGTATAGACAAGACGCACCCCATTCCTTTTGCCGGCCGACAATACCAGTTAGGACGAAGGGATGCTTCCGTGTAATACGAGGTGAGACGGCCCCTCATTTTTCAAGGACCTGTCTCTAGCTCTTCTTCTGGCCCATCAATTCGCCCTGATCTCTCAATCAGTCAACGCCACCCAACCTCCCCCCCCACCCACCTCCCTCCCCATTTTCCTTCGCTTACGAAATAATATAAGAAAATTGCGATACGCGGCTGCCTTCTGCTCCGCCAGGTCACTTTGCCTCCATATGCTATCTGCTACTTCCTCTCGCCACCCCCCTAACTTCCCCATTAGCACTGGTATGGTAGTAAACACTTTTTTTTTTATCTGTCCGCCACTTGTGTACCGCACGCTGGACCAGTTTTCGAATCACTCGATACTACTCCGTTAGTCTTCACGGATGAAGGCGTCTCTCTCACGTCAGGGAACTTTGGCTTTTCTGATCCCTGAGAGCTTTATCCCAAGTTGCAAGGGAGCTTAAGCTCTTATGGGTCGTATGAAAATTGGAGGGATATATATATATATATATATATATATATAGAGATAGGTGCTCAATGTTGGGTTATGGTGCGTGATGTTAAGGCGGAATGTAATTGCGCGTGAATAAACTATGTTCCTGTCTTTGTCATTCTTTGTCCAGCGGTTCACAGTCCAGGAATATTCCGTGAAACGTGTCGTTTTCGCGAAATTTTGTAGATTAGATTTTGTTTTGCTCTTAAAAATTTGTTGGATGCCGTACGGAGAATTTGCCATTTGCCATTTGCCATTCGCCAGTGTCTACGGGCTATCCGGAATCCGGGCTACTTTAGCTGATGGAGAAAGGGTTGACTTTCAAATGTTTCTCTGGGTCATGAAGAGGTCGATTTTATTCCTGTGCCAAAGTGCTAGGTAACTGTATAGGGTGTAGCGTCGCGTGAAAAATGAGGTCGACAGGAGTAAAATGGCAGGGAATACTATGTACGTTAATGATAACTGATTCGATTGGGAGGCTAATCGAAATGCATGCGAGTTTTAACAATAAACTCATTAATGTTAATGCTACGTTAACAGCGCAAGGGACTAATTTGGTGATGCAAACAAAAGCGCGACCGAACGCCGAGTGCGCCAGCTCGCAATGATTATCGGAGATATTTAATTAATTAACACGTCCAGTGCTCCGAGACTAATATATGATACCGTGACGTCGACGATATTACAATGTATTCATCTGGTATTTATGGTGAATGGACATCGGCGTGAAGCAGGCCAGATTCTAGTGGAGATACCGGGTGATGGGGGTGGGGGGGTCAGTGGGAGAAATGGAGAGACAAGTGTAATTCCAATTTCACGCAATAATCAGTCGTGTCGATTAATTGCTTTAATCCTATCGATAATTTGTTCGAATAATTAGCCGTGTTTCGTCCGAGTCAGGAGTTTCCTATAAAAGCAAAAGTAACGAGCTAGCAATTTCTTTACCGAAATTTGCAAACTGTTGAGTGGCTTGTTTCATAGATTGTTTCTGGTGTCTGCTGGATTTTCCGTGTATCGTCCAGTCTGTAGATCCGTCAGTTATTGCACGAGGAGTGGCAATCGATCGAGACTATGGGATAGGTCAGGGACCACAGCTGAAAACGTATACGTATACACGTGTCCAAGATGAGAATCTCCATGCAGTTCCATGCATTCTTAATGGCCGTGGTTCGAAGTCTCGACAGTCCAGGGGAGGAAGAGGGCATAGGAAGGATCTGCGAGTGGGAAAAAAAAAAGTTAACTGCTAAACTGGTAAGAAGGATCTCGATGCTCCTTGCAGCATCTAGCAGGGTTGACGGATCTTTAATTAAGGTTAGAGATCGGAATGCCGACATGCGATCCTAAGAGCAGATAGATTACGAAACCTCCTCGTAATTCCCATTGTTTTCTCTACGCTGCTCCATACCCGGGATGCTGGGTACTTTGTGATTTCCGGCTCATTCCAATTTGAATTTTCTCTTCTTCTGCTCCATTTCTCTCCGCTCTCTCTCTCTCTCTCTTTCTCTTTCACCCCCCCCCCTCCCTCTCCCCGAGTTTACTCGACCCTTTCCCTATGAGGTAACCAGCGACCAACAACCACCCTTTGTTTGACGGCGATTAACGAGCTTTAGTTCAGATTTCATCCGAGAGGGTAGTAATGTGCGCGAATCGGCTCTTCGTATTTCATGGTAAAGAGAGAAGGATAAAGAGAGAGAGGCAAAGTGAGCGAAGTGTATAGAAAAGGGTAGAAGAAAAAGACGAGAACGTTGGAATAACGACAGAACAACAGTGAACTGGAAACGGAGGAGTTAAAACAAAAGTGTCTCCTTGCGAAAAGAAAATTCCAAAAAAAAAAAAGGGCGCGAGTACGTTTCATTTAGGAATTAAGTAGATCGGAGTTCGCCAAAAACTTGTTGAAATCGTGACGGTAGAAGGAAGGAACGAAAAGCGTGGCGATGCGAAATAAAGAAAGAAAGTGGGCAGGAGCAAAGGTCAAAAGTTTCACGGTTCTTCCGGCAATGCAGCGACTGTACTCCCATTTGTTTCTACTTATGCCGCCGCAACGAGCTGCCGTAGCCTGCTGCGAGCATTAAGGGGAATGTGTTGATACTGAAATTGCTTCATTAAGATTATATTGTCGTGCGGTCGCTGGCCGGCCCAACCAGTCCCAGCAGTCCGCTGAGCTTCCTCCGTGCCGAAGGTAGACGCTGCGTTACTTCGCTAACGGCCGCTTCATAGAAACGAAAGCTCGCGTAACGGCCAGCTTGGCTACGTGTACCCAGGAAAGAATACTGGGAGTTTCCGTTGGTCGTGCTGGCTGCAGTTACGTAGCATACCGGGAGGTACGCTTAGGGTGGGTACGCATGGTATACCGTTATAGCGTAACGGACGGATGACTATTCGATCTTGATCGAGATGCGATAGCAATTCGAAAAGCCGATTATTTTTCCAAAGTAATAACCATGCTGCAATAAAGAATATTAAAGCGGTAGCCTCGTCCTTCTCTAGGCTCTTTCCTGGTCGCAGCATGCGAAGACTCATACCTACGGCCACCGCTAGGTGGCGCCAGGCGTGATTTGTCGCGGTGGATATGAGGGCGGCTAGTGCCCCTCTGGACGCAATATTATTTTAAACGATGATATAGGAGGGGCGCGTGGTGCCGCAGAAACCGCGATTCTGCAACCCCCGACTCTCTTTGCGAAATGAAAATCGCGAAACACACGACGATCCTCCATTCTCTTCGGTTCTCTCGCACTTCTTCCCCCTCATTCTCCCGTTCCCGCCTGTCTCTGCGTCCTTGCACCGAATTCCATCCGCGTTCTTCGAAACGAGCGCAGCCTGCGCCCGCAGCCTCCATTTAGATAGCTGCCGTGTTGGATTTTCTCAATCCTCCCTTCTTGGTTATTCCTCCTGTTCCTCCCGTTTCCTTCCATTCCTGCTGGTCTAACGTAACTACATTTTCAGTCGACTTTTTTTGTCGTCCCGGTACTCTTGGCTTCTCCAGTCTCTCGCAAGCCTGCACCTCCGGTACTCTCGACGGGCAATCTTTTTGGAAATATCGCTCGACTCGAAATTATCGGGTTGGCTTGGATTCAAGATTCAAGGTGGATGTATTATTAAGAGGCTGCGCTTGGCCGCGAACCAGGAGCGTAACTTTGAGAAAAAAGAGCGGCGGCACGGCTGCTGAGTTTCGTGCCTTATTTGGCCGTGGAGGTATTTTCCTTCTCCTACGATGAGCGGAGGGGTGGAGGGCTAGCCTGCGGCGGCAGGGATGCTTCTTGGGATCCTTTCCAAATTGGGCCACGGGTTAACAAGCGCAGTCTACAATTAGCAATCCAATTTAATTGAAACTGATGCTCGATGGTATTTGCGCTTTCAATTATGGCGCCGGTAAACGTAACATCAAAATTATAAACGAAGAGAATTTTTCCTTAATTTTTTTCCCACGTAATTTACGATAAAATTTACCGTAGAAACCAATAATCGTGGCACATCGTTATCATTTTGTTACTACTGGTCAATAGTTTATAGTATATGGCATTTTTCTCGGGTAAAAAATTACCTGATTTAATGTACAGTTCTCTGTTGTTTTAATCTTTGTTTTGAAGCTATCGGAGAAAGACAATAGCCTAAAAGATCCTGTTGATTTTTGGGGTTGCGTAAAATCAGCAAAAGCAACTTGATGCGCGAATGGGAGCGAACGATAAGGGAAACGCGCGGCCGGTGACTCGAAGAAAATCAAAAAGCGAGAACGTTATCCGAATCGATAGCTGGAGTTACCTTCTGACCCCAAGTCGAGCTTCGGAGGTAAGAGATGCCCCGTGCAAAAGAGCGACACTTCGAGGCTCGTATATGTACAAGCGAATGAAAGGAGACAAAAATAAGTATATCGAAAGAAGAGAAAATGGAACGCGACGTCTGCGTAAGATTCCTATAAGAGACATTTGGACGTAGCCAGTCCGAAATTCACGGGCTACTAACTTTATCTATCTAGCATTCCCCTCCCCCTTAATACTTCCTCCTGTGCTACACCGAAAATGAGCCTAGCCCGCTTCCTATCCATTCGTCCGCAGTAACAAAACTGACCGAACTGACTTCCCGCCGGGCGGAAGTCCTAACCGGAAGCCGCCAGATGAGCGCCGCGCGCGTGACTTACTTCAAATCACGTTAAATTGACTTTCTATCAGGATTCTACTGAGATTTCTTATGGGTCCGTATATATACTCCGCACAGCATCCACCTTTTCACTTTACGCTAGAAAGACTGGTCAAGGGATAGAAAGGATCTGTATAGGGAGGATAGGAGGATTATTACAGAAAACCGATAGTATTTCGTTGCTACCAAGAATTAAAGAAAGAAAGAAGACGCGGATGATAAAAAGATAATAGATAATATTTAATCGAATATCATTTTCCATTGAAGATGAAACAAAAATAATGGATACGATGCCTTGTTCAGTCAGGGCTATCGAATCGTCTGAAGATGGTTTTAGCGTAGAGATCGAATGGATGAGCTAACTTCACTCGATGACATCCTCCCGAATAACACTGTACGTTGTGACAAAATTCTTCGACCCGGGGTCAGAAGCGGACTCCAGCTGTCGAGCCGAGCTGCCCGGCAGAGGAGAGGACCCAACGGAGAAGTCTCCGCGGACCGGCAGAAGTCCGCGTGAGATTTCGACCAATCAGAATGATTAGTTCTCAAACATTACTATTGTCAATTGACTGCTTTCAAGCAGTCTGTCTTGGGACACCGATCGGGGTGCCTCGAGCTGTTTCTCCCGCCCGGATTATTTGTTGTTAGTTTTTCTAGCCGCGTTTCCTATACGGTATAGGAAGTTCTCGCTCGTGTGATTCTCGCAATATTCAGAAAATCCTATAGACTTTCCGCGTGTCTTTCGGAAGTGCAGTGTCGTGCTACAGTGCAGTGCCCACCCGAGTGGCCCCTGGATGCAGTTCTCGGCCTTGACGGATCAGCTGAACCAGCTCCGGTGAGGATTCCCAATCTATTAATTGGTGGAGGGATCTCGATTTTATAGCTCCGATTCTTTCTGCTGCGTTCTCGACCAACTTCTCTCCGTATTCCGCACTATTTACCTGTACGAGCGGCCGCGCGTTTCCGTTATCGTTCGCTCCCGTTGGCGAATCAAGTTGCTCTTGCTGATTTTACGCAACCCCAATGATCAGCGCCTATGGTTGCGTTTCTCGATTTTAATAATTGCCTTGCTAATGCCAGATCCAGCAGCTAGCCACGTAAGAAAAAAAAAAGTATCTCTCTTGTTATTTGCTCCTTTAATTCCTCCTCTTCCTCCTTGTTCCATCCGTCTCTGCAAACCAAACTGCATTATATGCTTTTGCCAGCATCAGTCGGTCTACCAGCTGGTCCTCCAACTACTTCGGTTATAGTTTCAGCTCGTATTCTAACGGCTCCTCTTCCAGTCTGAATGAGCTGCTCTCGAGTCGACTTCTCCCTGGCTCCATTGGACTTCTGATGCCTCCAACACTGGGCTCGGCACTACGTAGAATTATGAAATTAAACCACGAGTATGGGCGGGCTGAACCGCAAAATATTTCAAGAGGATCCTTAAAAGTTTACATTCCACGTAATAAATCTACTCTCAGAAATCCACTCTCCTCTAACTGGCTCTCCTCTCCGCTATCCTAATCGAAAGTGATATTCTTTTGTCTGCTTTTCCAGAAATTCTAAAACACTCGAAAGATCATCAAAGCTCACCTTTCTACGAACGAACAAGCAAATTGTCAAAGGTTCGGGAACGTCGGTATAAAGAGTAACCATAGGTATAGTTAGCTCCGAGCCGGAGGGCGAAACGACGAGGACTTTAAAGAAGGGATGAAAATCATGATGTAACGTGAAATCAAAAAAAAAAAAAAAAAATGGAGGATCCACAATTCAAATATCCAGGCTAATTATTATCCGTAAAGCAAACAAGCAGTTAGCCGCTACCGACGCCAGACGTCGCTGTCACCGGCGACGAATCGCGTAGAGTTTTATGCTGGTCCGATAAATATGAGGGTTGCACCAATCTGTCTATAGTAAATCTATATATCTATAGACGCGTATGTGGATTTCGCTTATATCGTCCGCTGGTCCTATCTATGTTTTATACATGATGCACGTATTGACGCATGCAGAGCTTCCAATGTTTGACTAGCTGAAGCTTTTGATTTATATATGCGTCCAATAAAGTACAGGCTTAGCTTTAATGCTCCGACGCCGCGCTGTATATATCTGCGGAACAATATGTAAACCCGTATCGCTGGGCTGTTTACCGAGTTACGAAGGGAATATCCATGAAAAATGAGTCCTTTCCATATACCGTCATGGATACAGTCATCATCCAGACAGCATCCAGTCACTATCCAGAGATATAGCCCTGGTCCTTGTCACTACCCTTATACGTCTCTTTACTTATCGACTCGCGTCTGCTACCGGAACTCGCGCTTTTCTTATTCAACTCTATTTTTCCTTTTGTGGAACATTCCAAGGGATGGCTGACCCATCACCCACGACTATCTTCATTTCCGTTATACAATATTTCACTTGTTATCAGTATCACGGAATATGGGTTTTTAATATACCTGTAATTTCCTTCGCTTTTTAATTCCCAAGCAGATTTTGGGTTTTTTTTTTATAGGTATAGAATCGATATTGTAACGGGCACGCTGTACCCGAGGGGATCGCGTAGGTAGCGTAATAAGGCATTATAGGTCGGACATAAGTAGAACGAGCGAAGAAATGATCAGACCGAGTTTTTGTTGAAGAGCCGTTCGAATCCTTTTGAAAAGACGATTGATTGCTGGAATTAGAGAAGCACGTGACTTGAATTTCTATTGTTTGGGAATTATATTTTTCCATTCTTTTTTTTTTTTTAACGGTAACAAACTCGTATCTTTCATTCTGAACATTTTGTCTTGATTTTCTCTGAGTTCAATTAATATCGACTGCAATACTTCATCAGAGTGTCGGTCCCTGATTGATACGATCGCACCAATTCTCCGTGGAGGTTTCGATGCACGTGATAAGAAAGCACGGACGTTGGTTAGCCACTTATAACTATTGTCGTATAGGAGACGTATGAAAAAAATTACAAAAAAAAAAAAATAATATAACAGTAGGTAGACTCAGTGCGAAAGTGGACGAAACGATCGATCAACATGTGGATAGAGTGCACTCCGAGTCTGGATAACTCGGGATAGAATCAACCGCTAGACAAGTAAAGGAAAGGCGCTGAGGAAACATTGAGTACATACAAGGGAAACTGATAGGGCGAGCAGGGATCGTGGGAAGTATCGGTGGAGGTGGAAGAAAAGAAGGTCGGTGTGTATGATGACGTAATCAAGGTATCTTCGGGAGAGATCGGCAGAGCATCGGAAGCTGAATGGAAAAGTGATGAAATATAAATATGGTACCCCGGGGAAAACTCTCCCTCCTGAACTCCGACCCCGAGTATCCCGGGTGCTCCCTCTCGCCTGTACCCTTCGCCGCTTCGCATCTCCGACAAACCATATTAGCCAATATCCTGTTCGACAAAGCTTTCTACATACGCACAAATACTGGCTTCCAGCTGCGATTTAAAATAAAACGTACCAAAATACAAAAATATACGATTCGCTTATGAAATATATATACAACACATGCATAGCTTTAGCCATATACGAATTGTATATAAATCATGTACGAACTATACAGAGCCATTCGTGGACAAACGCATCGGCTGAAGTTGAACGCGAATAAATATTTTTTTTTTACATTAAATAATTCAGACATGATTTCAACGACGCGTGCTTGTCGAATTCTTTAAAGTGTGTTTATGATTTCGTTAAATTTTTTATGGAGTCGAGACGGGGGTCGAGATCCTGGTTGTACATTTTGTTTCGGCAGTGGAAGATAAAGTTTTGATTAGGGCGCTGAGCCAGGCTTCGGAGGGTGAGTCAAATGGAGGGAGGAATGTTTACGGGTATAAGGGATGTTTAGACCCGAACTGTTGGGACCGCGTATAGGTACTGTATGGGAACGTGGCGAAATGTGCTTTGCGGGAAGCGGTTGCCGAACGATCTCCCTCGGGAGATTCCGCGGACGTACGTAGGGCGAGTGGGTTGCGGGCGTCGCGACGCTCCTACGAGCAGCATATATAATAATAAATGAAACGGCCGTACCCTGTTCTCGGGCCTCGACCGTGCTGGCGTGTGTGCCCGGCTTGTATAGGAGCAGGAGGAGGTGGTACAGGGTGGTAAGAGAAAGAAGGGGATGATGCCTGCTCGTAAAGACTTCATTAGGGGTGGTTAGCCTAATGGACACGGATAAGGGTTGTCGGCATATCGCATCGAGTTATAACATCGTGGTGGTGCGTAACGCGTGACGCTACGCATCCCTTCGGCAAAGGCGTAACTCACCCTCTTTCCCGGCGTACTGTTCAGGATTCAATGTTCCAGCAGGGCGTATTGCTTAAGGGATCGTCCCTCGGATCGTCTTTTAGGTTGAAGGGCAGGATGCTTTTCTCAAAAATGACTCCTGATGGGATTTCCTAATTTCTACCGTGAAATTAGCTAGGAGTGCGAAGCTCGACTAGAGGTTTTCTCTTCGCGGTCATTAGAATAATTAATTTTAATGTAGCGGAAAGCCAGGTCATACGGGACATAACCCAGGATAATTCTGTTTGAACTCAGCCGCAGCGTTCTCAAAATAAAATGGCTCCCATTTAAAAGAATGAACGTAGAGAAAGATAGTCCCTCCCTTTGTATCTGGCATTATTCCTTCGTTATTTTCGTAATTTCAGTTATACGTGTACGCGTATCTAAATGCCATGGGAATGCCACCGTGGGAGGCTGAGTATTGTTCTGTTTCGTACGCGTAAGGGCGAAGTAGGGTGCACCGAGGGAAAAGAGGTCTCTGACCGTGGACACCCTGCGGGCACTATCGTATCTTGTACTCTCGGTATCCTCGTACGCATTAACATTCGTTATTCTGAAAAGCACGTGGCCTTTGCTCTCTGGGTTATACGGGAGTTTCCACGTGGCGAATGTCATTCGCAGAGAGACGCTTTCAAAAATTATATCATTGCTGTTGCCTCTTTGAAGAGAGGAATGTGCTTGTTTTGATAGAGAGAGAGAGAGAGAGAGGGCGAAAATGGGGCGGATGAAAGAAAAAAAGAAAGAGAAAAAAGAAGGACGGAAGGTGGGTGAATCTCTTGTGTATTCCGTAACGGGCCTCGGGGCCTTTCTATTGCTCTCTCTCTCTCTCTCTCTCTCTCTCTCTCTCTCACTCTTTCTGGAACCGCGAGACTTTTTCGACTTTGTCGAAAAGCGATCTTCCAGTAACTCTCGAGTATCCGTGTCTGCCTGAAAGTTCCTGTATGGTATTTTGTGAGGGAAATTATAATATTCCGAGAATACAAAAGTCCCTTGGAGAATAACGGAGTACTGCCAAGGGAAAAGTATTAGGGCTGATGGTGGCGGAGGGAGGGGGTGGGGGCCAGTCAGGAATGAGGAGCGAGGAGCAAGGACTAAGTTACAAGGCCCGAGCCTTGTACCTTCTTAACGAGGAGTCGGCAAGAGAAGAAGAAGAAGAAGAGGAAGAAGGGAAAAAGGAGAAAGACAGACGAAGAAGAAAGAGGGGTCAGCCGTTCCCGAGACGAGGAACAACTCTTGCAGAAACTCAGATTAAAATGAAACATTTCGAAAACTCTCGCGTGTTTGCTCGGCCAATATTTAATCGTCGTTCGAGCTTCTATTGTCTTGCCCAGTTCAAGGTGCACCGAATTCACCCCTCGCCCGCGGAGACTCTCGATACGTATATTTCCCTGCGAACCAATAATTTCACGGCTCGGTAAACTTCGGCCTTAATAAAAGTTAAGATATTCAAAAATTCATGGGATCTATTAAGATTTTTCTTAGTCCCCGGAGAGAAAGCGGTTCAAGAGGCTCCGAATTTCTTTCTCCGGAGAAGTTAAATGTCCCGATATTCTTGCAACATCCTATCTGGCTATAGTGGAGGGAAGAATTTATAAGGAGTTGTAGGTTGCTGTAGTGGGGGTTGGGTGGGGAGGGGGGGGGGTTATTGTGTATGTGCAAGGGTTGGAGAGTAGGTGAGTAGGTGAATAGGTAGCTGGACGAAGAGAGAAGAAGCGGGGTAGGAAGGCCCATTGAATATTCATGGGAAAATAAAAGGCGTCCGGTTCGCGAAGGGTGGAGGGCTGAGGGGGTGGAGGGTGGCTCCACAGCTGTTGAGTGCCGGCTATGATCGAACGAGACTTAAAAGCCAACAGATCTGTCTCTGACTCATTATACGCTTAATTATAAACGATGACCGACTGGTAGCTGACAGCACCCCTAAAGAAATATGACTCGACTTAATAAAGCGAGGTACGATGGGGTTAACGAATACCGACAAACCCTTTGACGATCGGTATCTCCTTTTCTCTCAGACGATTTGAGAGAGAAAGAGAGAGAGAGAGAGAGAGAGAGAGAGAGAGAGAGAGAGAGAGAAATAAGCGAAGGGGAAAAAGGTGAATATAAAAAGGATTGGAGCTTTTGAGAAAAATGTCGGTATACACGAGGAGTCGGGTGAAGAAGGGCGACGAGGGGTGGATCACATTGAAATTTACTTTTGACTCGTTATTGTTTGCGGTTAAAATGAACAATGCCGCCTTGAATCTCTTCTGATCTTCGTCAACCCCAACCAGATCCCCAGGAACAATACACGTCAAAGTCCAATTATGGAAAAAATATTCAAAATGAAAAAAGTCCCGTGGACGCGTAGACGTTTCGCAACGTGGGGTCTCCATCAACACTGAAGTTCATAATGTTCATTGGATGATATGAGATGCCAGGCATGATATACAATATGTGTACATATATACATGTATATATATAGAAAGTGAGAGAATCAGGGTGTCTGCACCGTCCTCTTTTATTTCTATCCCGGAAACTTTGAAAATAGCTTGCCAGACGATTTGCTTGACTGTTTGATTTCTTGATCTCTTGATTCCTTAACTGCTTTGCCCTGAATTCGCTTTCCCACGGCTTCGATTGGCTTCCAGGGCCTCCTAGGTCCTTTGCATGTTTACGCTCTTCAAACTTCATCTCAGTCACGTACGTCAAAGGTCGATCGTCCCCTTGGCCAAGTGTGGATTTACTGTCTCCTGCACCCTCGAACCGTCGAACCCTTCGAAGGAGCTAATCGTACTTTTATTCAGGCAGGGATGAACTCGACACAGTGAAATCGAGTCGAGTCGAGACAGTGTTGTCGTGATCCGGCGTTATTAAAGGGTTGCGTTTCCTTTTTGCGTTTCCAAATAGCTACGAGATCGGCTCGTCGCTTTTCGAAACTTGGACAGCTTTTAATTCGCCGGCCGTCAGGCGACTCGCGAATGGCCGAGCGGAGGCAAAGTATAAAATGTGGAAGTTGATGCATCACGCGAAAACTGTTGGCAACTCCGTGAATCAACGTATCATCTTTTTCTATCTTCTTTTTTTTTCCCCTTCACCCTCAGCCTCATTTTATACCACGAGTAATCGTTGCCGTTCGGCGTCTATCTTGAACGTTGAACAGGAAATTCAAATTTTCATTAAAAACCTTGAAAACAAACAAAATACGAGTTACGACTTACCGTCTGATTATTCATTTGAAAATAACAACGCCAATTACTCTGATAAAAATTATTATTTTTTTTCAACGTACAGATTAACAGCAAATTTGATTACAGCAGTTACATAAGTATTCGCGTGTCAACCAGGTTCTCTATGATTTGTCAGTGTTATAAATATTTGTATTTTATTCTCGGTAGAAGCATCAGCTGATAAATAAGAAAATGTTTTTCCGCTATTTTGTGGTCAAAAAATTTCGTGATTCTCAAATTCTGAACTTCGTTCGGGAAATATTTTCGATTCGATCCTGGACTCTCGCTAGTGGAGCTAGTGGACACTGACACCATGTACCGGGCTTTCCTTTAATTACCAAGACCATTTCTAAATTGGCCGTAATTCTCCAGGGGTTTCGAGACGTTTGCTTTGTATTCCATGTAGCTGTCCGACTGGCAACGTTAACTGGAAACCCAATGGCAACGATTTATCTATCGACCTGCTTCGGAGAGAACGTCTTTCCTATAGCTAAACCCCCATGTACAGTATTATATGGATATATGCTATATAAATAGTTGCTCACTTTTATTATCCCAAGCATCCTTATTGTTTTCACTCTTCTCCTTTTATCCTCCCTCTCTCTCTTTTTTTTTTCTCTCTGTTGGCTAACAAGAAAGATCCAATTCTACGTATTTACCATCTTTACCATCTTATCTTAAGGTCTTCCTTTGGACAGGACCATGTCGAGCCACGCAGGCTGCCAAGAGAATAAGGGAATTTCTGAAATTGAAGTCAAGATTAAAGCGAACCACGGGTGAGTGAATCAATCCACGAGGGCTTCTCCCTCGGGTACAGCGAGTAACGCACGGGTGTTCAACCTCCATATAGTGTAGACGTTGATCGTTCAACGTCTTGAACACAGAAGAATCTCTCTTGAGGGTAGAACGAGTATGGGATATTCACATATTTTGCTCGAAGGGAAACTTATTCAAAGCTATCGTCCTATCTTTCCTACTATTCTATTTCTGTCGAAGAGATAATCGCTTTTTTTTTTTAAATAGTTTTATGATTCTTCATGAAAAAAATGACAGCTACGGAATACGGTTCCACGAGTAGGAGTTTTCTCTCGTTTAAATATGTGTCACGGTACCTGTACGTTTTTTTTCTTCCTTCCATTTCCTCTTGTCTCTTTATCGCTCGGTTGTCGTATCCACGTTGATTCGTTTCGTGCTTTGCGCGAAATCAGTCATTCCGAGGCGCATTGACGCGACAATTAAACATTTTCAATGAACGGGACTTACCTCGCGTCGGAGATTATTTCTGTGACTTTTCGATTGGCTCGTAAATAAATTTCTAGCTGATTCCGTGACCCTCGACAGAGGTAAATCGAGAGACGAGATAAAGGCCGAGGGAGGAACGTGACTGCGACATTCTGATCTCCTTAAGGGCATCAACGAGGGTAAGGTGAGACAGGCTGAAAGAGAGAAAGCAGAGAAAGTAGAGAAGGGAATGAAATATCGGGTTGCTGAAGTCAGAGTGACGTTGCATATCGTTGCGTTTTCTGTTTGATGTTGACGTCGCGAGTCCAGCAGCTCCAAGAAGCCCAGGAGTAATGCCGATAGTCCCGATCCTATCTTTTGTGAATCCCCTGTATATCCTGTATTTTCTTTTTATTTACTCAGATCGCAGATCACGTGGAAGTAAGCTGAAGGAAAAGAGCTTCCTCCAGAAGATCCAAGAGTAGGAAAGCCACATAGGTATCTCGGCGTTATACGTGTACGAATAAGCGTGTACTTGACGTATCGGAACATCCGGAACAACCGGAAGTCGTAAGTAGTGTTCTTAGTGTGCTGCTCTGAAATTTCTTAAATATATAAGCCGCACGCAAACGTCACCCTTATTTCAATATCAGAATCTTGAAAGCACACAATCTTTTTCTATATCCCATGTTCCGCCTGTATGTACAACTGGCTACTGGCATATTCATACGTCCTTGTACATGTACTGCGTAGCGAGGTATATACCTTGATATTTTCAGGACATCCCCACCAGTACCACCAGTACCACCAGCCTGTACTTTTCTCTCTAGCCTCCTCCGTACCGACGTCCTGCCGCCGTCCCAACGGGAGACCCTGCCCCCCGAGTCTGCTTGTATTTGCGCAACTTTTTAAATTTCCGGTCGCGGATTGACTTCGTCTTCGTCTTTTCTTTTTTCTTTATTCAGCCTTTTCTCCTTCCTTCTTCCGTCTCTCTCCCTCGTTCCCGGAACAATAATATAAGCCCTGGCCCGAGCGTTCCACGCGATCGCTTTGCCATTTCGATTCTGGAAGAGCGCCTCTTCGCTGGCAAGGTACAGGCTGCAGATCGATTTAAATTATAATTCTGAAAACTCGTAAAAACAAAGTCTACTTCTGGCTTATTGATAGTTTCTGCTCTATCTCCCTTTGGCATATTAGCCTTATGGAGGGGAGCTTTCCTCGTGTGATTTACAACCTGGAAATTGTAAATAAGATTCTTTTGCTAATTTGTATAAGTAGAACGATCTTCTAGGGACAAGATGGCTGGATAGCGTTACACTGCTAGATCACCTGGGAAATAATGAAAAGAATTCGGATACGAAAAACAGAAGTTGGTTGATATACCAGAATTGAAAGGAGAAAGGAGACTGGGACAGCGAACGAGAGAGAGAGAGGGAGAGAGAGAGAGAGAGAGAGAGAGAGCGATAGTCCTGCCCAGCAGGGCTTTTCACAGTCGTGTACTATGCTAATCCCAGAACGTTACGCCGCGCATAAAACATGAAACTCACTCTCCTTCGTGTTTATAATACGAAAACGCATAAGAATATCCGGCCGGAATGCAAATCTTAAGAGTAGTCACCTCTCCAGGGCAATTACGTATCCGTGATAACTAAATAATATTCATACTTCGTTCACGGGTCTCTTGCTGGATATACGTGTAAGCACCGAGCACGCCACATCTGTCGCGTTTTTATGTTTGCAACCCTGAACGATGCTGATCCAAAGAAAAACATTCGTCCTTTTACTTCACAGTATCCATCAGGATAATCCGAAGAAACGATTTGGAATTTTTCCGAGTACCCGGAGCATGTTCAAAGTAAAATTAATTTACAGGGGGGGGGGGGGCTCGTCGGATCTCTCGGAAGACTCTGGAAGCGAATGGTTATAAACCAGAACTGGGAATACGAAAGAAGGGCGAACGTTGGAATCCCAAAGGAGGTTAACAAGAAGAGCTGCAAATGGCGAAGAAGTCAAAGAGGCAATAAGGATCCGCCCTGCGAGAGGTTATATCGCCATAAGAAACCCAATCGCAATGTCTGGCACGTCTCGTTCCTCTAAATTGTAGAACGTTAGGTAAAAGGCTTCTCCTACCGCCGAGACATCACGACTCCCCTCGTCACCGGCGACCCAGCCTTAATCCATAACTGCGTTACACGCAGGCCGTGTAGTGACTCTTCGAATTAGCAGTCATCGGATACTTTTACTCAGGATGATCTTTCCTGACGAATCCACGAATCGACAAGATCCTGGAAGATGCTATGAGCGACGACAGGCCGAAACAAGAGGGAGGGGGCTTTGCGTGAATAAATTATTTATAAGCTATATAAGTTTTGTATCGAGAGAGGTCGACTACACGAAACTGTCGTGTTCCGAGAGTCCAGTCCGGATTGTGAGATAAATGTTGTTGAGGATTGCTTACGAAAGGATTTTTAGAAAAATTCGGGTCAGAAAGAACGTTGGCACCCGAAAGAGGAAACAACGACGGGACTCCCGCGGGAAGACGAGTTATTATATTTTCATTTCGGTAATTGGCTGCTTTCTGAAATTAATTAAATTAAAGCTAGCGCAGGTACACGCGGCTATTACGTCCCTATGAGAGAGCATAAGAGAGTATCAGGGTATAGGATAGTACGAGAGTAAGGCTATGATGTGCTAATTGGGTTAAGTGCCTCACGGCGAAGCGGACAACAAATAACAACTACACAACGCACAAATGGAGTAGGCGAAATTCTATTTCTTTTCTCTCGTTCTTCCCTCCTTCCTCCCTCTCTCTCTCTCTCTCTCTCTCTCACACTCTTTCTCTATCTAATTTCTCAGATCTTTACGAGACTATGCATCTCTCAAGTTGTTCTTGCTGTAGATAACCTCTTGCAACTTCTTAAGTAAAATGCTCGAGATTCCCTCTCTCCCTTCAGGGTCCCAGAAGACGATCTCAAACGTTGACACATGTCGAGAATTACACGTAAGATACACGGTAAAGAAGAGTTAAAAGAATTACAATCAGGTTGGAGGATCTTCCGAATAGGAAAATAATGGTGAACGCGTAACTATTTGAAACTGTTGAAAAGTGAATTTACGCGAGCGACGTTCCTCATTGGGTTAAGTGCAGCTCGCGTCCTTAATGGAAGCTTCGATAAAAATCGCGTTAACTTAAAACCCAGTTTACTCTAAGTTAATCCGCGACAGGAGAGAAGGAGGAGGATGGTCTGCCGGGGCAAGGGGGGGCTTCACTCGGTCTGAGCTTCTTGAACCACCTCGACTTTGTTAATGCCACGACTTTGCATGGCGCGTCGCGAACGCATCTCCCCAGCTATCGCGCTTTATTTACACAAGCGCAGACTGCTCCGCGGAATTTATCACTGTACCAACAGACCCTCTGGAGTATTGTATTTAAGACTTTGCAGGGGTGGTGGGGGGTGGAGGTGCGACGGGGAAGGAGCGA
The DNA here is from genome assembly GCA_030142595.1 of Trachelus iudaicus. NCBI lineage: Eukaryota > Metazoa > Arthropoda > Insecta > Hymenoptera > Cephidae > Trachelus > Trachelus iudaicus. Next base: position 180,110 of record JARQTH010000447.1, on the reverse strand, counting down.
AAGAGAATCGGCGATGGGGTGGCGGCGCAGCGGGTGGGGTCGCCTCGAAACCCGTAGAGGGGTTGTTACGGCCTGACTGAGTTCGGGGCGCGAGGGGGGGGGGAGTGGCTGGAAGCCGCAGGTAATTAAGAAGTCAAAACTGAAATTGCATTCCATATGCAACCTGGTGGCGCTGCTCGTCGTCCGCGTTACGGCCGTCCTCGGAACTGGACGATATTTTAGCCGGCATCTCGCAAACCCGTCCCTCGGTCCTCTACAAATATTAACGCGGAGCAAACGCCCCGAATCGCTGCAGAAATATTATCAAAACGTTATTTTGCTGGCGCAACGAAACAACGTCAGTTTCTCTCGCTGCCTCCTGCCATCCTAACCTCACCCCCTGCTGTCCCCACTAGCTCCGCGCAGCTTCCAAGTATTACGATTTTTTTTTTTAATAATTTAATTAAATCTTGTTGATAAATATTCGATCTATGTATTTATCAATTTTTATGGTTTTTATCGTCATTTTAGAAAATAATCCCTTTCCTCCGTTCATCTGCTACAGGTCTCATCGTACCCCTTTGTGCTCCGAAAGAAGTTCGATAGGCAACCCGATGAGAAATGATGCGGGACTCCTCCCTTTTCTCGTTTCTGCTTTAGACGCGCAAAAACCGCTTTAATTATTTCGCGAAGGCAACTCGCGAAACGTCGCGTTACGTTCGAAGTGTGACCCGCTCGTATCTCACGAATTGCCCCATGTGAGAACGTTTCACTTTTCCGTAGTTAAGCGGCACTCGCTCTATCCGTATATCCTTTACCCTCTTGCTACTAGCTCAGCAGCCTACAACATCACTTTTCATCACCTTTAACCAGCATTGCTTATGCCGCCACACCCCCCCCCCCTCGCTCCCTCCTCCGCCTCCATCCATTTTCTCGGCAAAACCTTCGAGGGGGATGCAAACTTGCATATAATTTTTATGCAAATAGTATGCACTTACGATACCATACAAAACGCGTATGCTATGCCCTGACTGAGCTACGTGACTCGTTATTTTCCTGTAAAATATTTTGTTTAAAATGATTTTCCTACATTTTTCCCCTTTTTCTTTGTAATCTCGTGTCGCGTGACCATCTGGAGCCATTTGCCATCCCACTGGCAAGATCACGATCATCCCCCTCTCCATCCGATTCCTGGAAATTTATTATGAGTTACGATAACTGGGATTTTTTGTGCAGAATCGGTATCGTCTCGGAGTGAGTTATTGCCTGTAGGAAATATGTTTAATTCATTGGGTAGCAGAAGGGTGTCATGAATTTCGCGATAGCCAGGTACTTTCGGAGGGTTACTTCGGTTAGCTGCTGGCACACGAGACTCTGCGCGCTACGGCACCAATTAAAACATTACCGATAAAAGAGCCTTAAATGAGAAAATTATACTTCTCGACATTGCCGAGTCTATTCGTGTTTCTTGATACATACAATGCACGTGTATACGTATACGAATGTGAGTATGTGGATAGGCCAGTGTGCATATAATACCGCGACGGCCTCGTTGCGACGTTCATATTCAAATTCCCCTTCCTCGGTAACAAGTTCTTATTTAAACTTGCAAGTACGAGACTCGTTAACGAGGCTGTTTTACACGGGCGTCGCGACGCGTCCATCGTCCGCGTATCCTTGTCCACTTGGAGCATTAGTCTCGCTCAGGCTGGACGGGGATGAAAGCTCTGTCAGTTCAGCTTTGGCAAAGTAAAGCTCCGAGTGCCCAGCTCGTGCCGTGTCAGGCTTATAAGGGATTACCGATCGCGTTCCTTTCATTTTCCGTTGCACCGATCCTTCGTGTCTCCATTTTCACATTTTTTTTTCTTTCTTTTTTTTCTTAATAAAATTCTCACGTAGAAGAGGCGGTTCCGAGGAATCCGAGGACTCGTAAGTCACCAGTGGATCTCCGGTGAGAGAGAGGATTCATCGAGACGGCGTGCGATGCTAGCGAGGATGCTACTTCTGCCACGTTAAACCGGATGCTAAATATTAAAGGGAAATAGGTGAGATCTTAGTGTAGCTATCCGGGACGTGCGTCTAACTACTCCCTTACTTAAGGATGTATGAAATTGTACACCTCGGTAGGAATAGTTAATAGGACTCGACTCGGGCCGACTCGGAGTGGTAGTTTCGGTGCTGCGAGTCGCTTCTGAAGGGGGTGCCGACGCGCATTAAGGGTTCCACCAGAGCGAACACTGGCAAAGGGGGTGGTTTTGTCAAGACCATCCTATTATACATAGGTGTGTCTACATGTATACCGTACAGCATCCGAGCGCTTATGACTATTTCACTCGATGAGCTGCGCGTCTCGCGAAGGCGCGACAAGCTTGGATAGAAGTTGTCTGATGCGCACGAGATCCTTCTCTCATCCGTTTTTGACAATGCACGAGACGAACGCTCGCGTAGATTACGTGCTATACAGGACTGATGATCTTGGTGAGAAGATATATCGTTTATAGATTTTCTTTCATTTATCGTTATCGATAGTCGTTGGGGGGGATGCTTCCGGGAGTCGGAAACACCGAATGGACCAATTGCAGTGGCGAACCTCAATAAAAAATCACCGAAGAACTTCGATTGGACTCGAGGGATATATCTTGGAAATTCGTAAAACATATTTTATTTTTATAGTCAAGGTCGTAAAACTTACTAATTACAGAATGCGTTCGTGCTTTGGAAATTTTTTATTTCTCCCTTGCCGCCTATGGACTTTTTTTCTTTCCTGCAACGACAGACCCCTTTGACTACTTACGATTGTGCACTTTTCTTTTTGCAAAACTTGTTACGATCGGTACAGCCGTAGATATCTGCAAGGCAGGTTAATCCGGCTGGATTAAAATAATATTTCTTGACTTGGAGCGATGGTGGTGGAAACGTGAAACTGGGTGGGGTGCTTCGTGCTAGACGGTTGGTGGGCGAGGGGCAGGGGGAGGGGGTGCGTAAGGATTCCCTGCCAAAAGTAAATGACGAAAAACGATGAAGGTGCTTAAGAGCGCATTGGTGTTGGGGATGTTGCTAGGTGGCGGCGGTAGCAGCTAGTAGTAAAAATGAAGAAGTAAGTTTCTCGCGAAGGCGCAAGCCGCCCGTGAATCAAAATTATGGCTAAAATTTCGCGAGATTACGTTGCGCGCTCGGAGCTACATTATTGACGGGCTTGATTATCTTAAGCATAGTTTGCGGTGTCGGAGGAGGAAATTTTACCCACGGGAACAACGAGGACTTCTTACCGTGGCCACTGGCTGCTAATATATTTATTAAAAACCCCTTCTGCGCTTTGCCCCCACTAGTCCTCTCCAACGAGTTCGCCGAGAGTACGGATTTTCAGCTCCGCAACTTGGCGCTTTGCGATCTCGCGTGGCATTCGATCTAGAGTCGTCCGGGCCACTTAGTCTGTTCTGGAAAAGTTGCTTCGAGAAAATATAAAAAGAAAATATTGAAAAAAAAATGGCAAATTAGCCGGGAAAGTTAACGAACAAGGAAAAATGTTCCACGTGGCATCGAACGGAACGAAAGTGGGCTAATAGGAAGTATCGTAGCATCCAGTGGCAGAATGGAGCAAAATCTTGAAAAAATGTTCAACCAGGATTGTGACCCAAATAGCATGAGGCAGAGAGCGAAGGAGGATCGGCACTGTATACAACTGGATGGTGGTTCGGTGGGTGGCTGGTAGAAGAGTGAGAGAGAGAGAGAGAGAGACAGAGACAGACAGAGAGGGAAGGAATGAGAGAGAGAGAGAGAGAGAGAAATAGATAGAGGAAGCAGTATAGAGCTTTCGCGGGAGCTTCGGCTGGCTCCGCCCCCCGCCAATAGCAGAGCACCGGGCTTTAGTTGTCTTCTGGCAAGCCGGCCAATATCAAACAACCCTGGCCGCGCAGCCTCCCAAGGTGGACCAATCGTAATTCCCAGAAAAACGCGTCCCGCTGCCCACAAAAGCTCATCTCGTCCCGACGTAAAAACGGCTAGGCCGATTCCTTAGTGCATCGCCGCAGGCTGCTCGGCGCGCACGCGACTCCCTGCTCCCCTTTGTCCGATGTTTTCAGACTCTTTACTTACTTACCTACTTAGCGACTCACCTCCCACCTCCCTCTTGCTTCCCTTATTCAATTCCCTCATTTAACTCGATTCCTCTCCTCCTCCCCAGGCCGGCCCTTCATTTACCTATAGCTCCGCAATCGTTATCCGGATGAAAGCCCAGCCTCTCGCATCTCGGAGATTCTCTCGGGCTAGTCTCGAAGCTGGAAAATGGCCATCTCCTAATATCGAGTAACCATTACGTAACTCGCGGTGCATAGTAGCCGCAGAGAAACCCTCAAGAAAATTGCAATGCTCTGGTAGCTAATGGAGGTCGGCCAACTGGAAGGAGGTTGAACGTCGCCCCGGGCGAATTTCTACATGTAAAAGAGGAACGCGACCCGAACACCAGCGATAAGCATAAACAGCAGCTTAGCCATTTAAGCTGTTTTAGCCATTTTCTAGTAATTCAGTCGCTCCAACTGTTTCCAACTGTTTTATCCGGCTGGGAATAACGGAGGAATGACTCGACAACGAGGCAATCGGTTCAGCATCCCGATGGGACGTGTGGACCGGCATTAAGCTTAATCACGAAAGTTCATTGGCCATTAATCAGATGCTGGGTGGATGGTACGGGGCGGGGCGTAACCCAGATCATGATTTTTCGTGTAAAATTCTCACGTACCGAGAGGAGTCCGCGACTTCGAGTAATAATGCATGCAATGCTCATAATTCTGTCCCCTTGCCCCCGCCCACCCCCTCTCCCCCCCTCCCGGTAGACCGTGTAGAATTTATGTCTGGGAATCTCCCATAAAATAGCATAAAATTATCGGAATATGTATTCGCTTGTGGGCACGTTTGCTGCGCGATAGTACATGCATCTCCCATGATCTTTTCACGTGAATTTTACTCCATTATCCAATATCCTAAAATAGGTGGCTTTGTCTTATTCATGAAAAAAATGGACTTTTTAAAAATTCAATACCTCCTTTAACCGTGTATACCGCCTCGAATGGAATTCCCTTAGAAAATATACTAACATTTCGAAAAATCCTTGGGCCTCATTTTCATCGACCGATCATTTCGATTCCAACCACGAGGGTTTATTTGGGGGTCGCAACATTTACGCACGGAATACAAAATTCTTTGGGTCTCGTTAATATTGCTTTTACGAGTGATCACGTCGTAGTGGGCGCTGGTCGCACATCTGTCCAATGTTCGATCAGTCAGGTTGTAAAAATATACAGACTGCTTATTATATATATATTTCTATAGATAGGAACCAGTAAATTTGTAGCGAACAGGTGATCGTCAATGTTATCACAGAGGGATGTTTTTCGAGGGAAATACAGGGGGATAAAAATAAATAATAAAAAACAACTGTTACCAATCGCACGCAATAAACAGAAATAACAGGAAAATGAGGGCCATTCGGTCAGCTGCACAACAAGGAATCTCTATACGTGTAAGCCTGAGTGCTAAACTTTATTCCCAAGCGACATCTAAACAGCTGTTAGGTCTCCATGCTTTCCTTCTGTTCTGACAGTTTTTTTTCTTCTTTGTTTCTATCCCTCTCTCTCTCTCTCTCTCTCTCACACACATGTCCAGGGAGCTACTGCAAGAGAGAACTTGGAACCCTGATTTTGCCAGTAAGCCAGCAAGTACACTTTGTTAGTGGAGGGAATGCTTTTTAATTTTTCCCAAACATTTAAAGCTCTCATTCGGCTTATTAAGGTTCCTCGAAAAAGCCTCCAAGGCAAACCTTATACACTGTGCTAGATATGCCTCTTCTACGTTCCATTTCTTCGGGAATTCATTATGGCTAATAACAGATAACAGATGTACCATATACTTTTACCATAGACCTTGAGCGTAGGTTGCCAAATACAGTGGATATCGTTACGCCAGTATGTATTAAATAAACATATTTTTTATTGTAAAATAATAATTTTCTAAACGATAATCGGTTTGTCCGCGCTTCTTAGATATAATGATATAGGTATACGGTATCGTAAGCATAAAAAATGCAGGAAACTCTGACCGTGTCCCCCACTTATGAAAATAACGTTTCACGCCTTTGAAACGGCGCTACGGCGACAAAGCCTTTTCCGGGTGGCATTATTTAACAGGATTCGACACTTCAACGGATTTTAATCCGCTGACACGCACGAATGCGCTGAGGAATTGCCGACGCGTCATAAAACAAGATTTGTTAGTCGAAATATCGCGATTGGCGAGTACGAAGGTATAATATCCGTATCGCTCGATATCGACGTATCGGGAGGAAGCCAGGTAAAATTTTTTTGGTTGAATTGGAAAAAAAAATGATTTTGTTAAATATGCCAATTTGTGAAGAACGTATGGCCCTACCTGTCGATTGTATAGAAGGACGACTTCTCTGCGAGAGGCAAGAGGAAATGGTAAACGGATTGTCAGGAGAAGGACGATCAAAGGGCCTCGGAACAGTCGGAATACGTAGCTCGACGTCAGGACGACGTTGAAAATTCTCGCAAACGTCCAATTTCAAAAGCTTCGACTCTTTCGGTATTCAAATTGGAGGGCGGCAACTAGCGGGGTTGAAAAATACAGGAAACTCTACGGTAGCCCGTTAGGGGATCCTCTTCCACTTGTCCTACAAGTTCCTGTTGCGATGTTCTTCCTCTTCTCCTTTATCTTATCCTTCGCATTCTTTTGTTCTTCTCCGACGACAACAGAGCGTAGCTTGTAAAACCAGCGTCGCGATTCTCCTTTTCGTACGAGCGAAACGTCGTGGACGCGAGATCTGAAAGCATGGACGTCCAAACAACGTGACTGCAGTGCAGCATGTATAGTTAGCCAGGAAAAGAATATGGAAAATATGCATTTTTCTCAGAGTTCTCCAGAGAGTGCTGCCATCTTGGGTTATCTTACCGCTTTCATAGCTGTGATTGTTCCGGTGGGAATAGAGATAGATTTCTTTTGTCCGGAAAACAAAGGAATCCTCCGCGGCGCTCTTACCGAAAAGAAGACCCATTGGATTGTCGATTCTTATGGCTATAACGCAATTCTAAACCTATACTCGAGGAGTGACAGGATTCCCCTGGAAGATGAAGATATCGATCTGTGGTCGCAAGCTCAAAGCTCGGGCTCGGTTAGAGATGAAGTTTAATAATGCGCAGATATTTCAGAAAGCAGGTCTGCGTTCATGGATCTTCCGGGGACTTGGATATTACAGTTTATCGAGCACGCACTCGCACGAGAATGGCATATAGAGAAGCCATTTTCCCGTGATCTCATGCATTCGCATTTAACGCCTCCCTTTATCTAATGACTTCGGAAGGCAAAGTGGTAGCAGGCAGCGAGCACGAACGCTCGAGCCAACTTTTCGTTTTTACAATTGAACAGCTATTTTCCCGTATGGAAAATTTCCATGGTAAAGCCGAGAAAGAAGCGCGGCTCTGCCGAGAGGACCGGGAGAAAAGCAAAGGGAAGCATCTGGGCAGACTCGCATGAAAGTTTAAACCGATGTTTTATGATGGCTTTTTGTTTGGCCTGTTTTATTGAGCAGCAACGGATATTCACGTCAATCTCGTTTTCTCCTCTCTTTATCTCCTCTCGCCTCCCTTCGCCCGCCATCGGCACTCTCTGCTCTCCACTAGACGCCAGTAGCTTCGACAGGGCGAGAATTTCTCACATTTTTCATCAAACTTTCAGCGCGTTGCCGCGAAGCACGCCGAGCGACAGCGCCGAAAGGACCCTCCACCCCCCACCCCACCCCTAAGACAAAAGCTTTCCCAAAAGCTCGAACAAATCCGCTAACCAAAATCATGCATGTGTACGGCACACTCGACGACGACGTCTTTGTCGGTTGTACCAAAATTCGGCAAACATCCCCGTTATCCATTCTTTCGGGAAGATCATCCCTATAAACACGTGCCGTCCCACCGCAATGGGCTATTGAAGCTTTCATGGTGCACGCTTGCGTCGTACGTCTATCTACTGGATATTATCGTAAAACTGAACCAATGAACGCCAAGAACCTTTTTTTTTTCCCCTACCTTTATCCGGATATATAGCTGTGCATAGCTGGTATATAGGTATAATATACTTATATATCTTTTTTACTTTCCGAACTCTACATTCATCCAGTGCGTAACTTGCTTTCCTTCCTGCCGGATGTTACTTCTACCTCTTCTCAGGAGTATCCTGATCTCCATCTCATCCTCCGTTCTACCTATCTCCATCAAGTTAAAATCTTAACTTGTCCAGTAAACAAAACAGAGGCATGTGGCTCGTCCAAGGGAAGTGTAGCGTGCTGAGACATCAGCATACCATCAGACATTACTGTACTTAAGTGGGGCAAAGGTCTGCACGTAGCCGCCGCTGCCTGGAGTTGGCTAGGTTGGTCGGGCACCTCAGGAGAAGGGGAGGAGGGGGGCATCCTAGATGTGCTTGGGTGGGAAAGGGGTCGGGGGGTGGGGTCGCCTAGCAAATGTGCGGAAGGTACTCACTGCTAGGATGTCAGAGCAGCCCCCTGGGGACTCGGGAGACCTCTTGCCTTCTGGACTCTTTCCGTGTCCTCCTCATCCTCCTCATTCTCCTCATCCTCCACCTTTCTCTACCTCCAGCCCACCTTCCGCTGCCACTCTATAATGGAATAGTGTACAGTACCTTCAACTGTATAGTCAGTGCAACTGTAGACCTTCATAATGGAGTCCGTGAGGCAGGCCGCCTACATGGCTCATCGTCAGTCTATTTAATTTTCCACCTCCGAGTGAACCCCCGACTATCTCGTCATCCCCTACCTGGCGGGTGTGAATCCACCCCAGTTGCGGACTAAAGTTCTAGATGTTTCCTGCCGCTTGCGTTCCATTTTCGAGAATAAGCTCGTCTTCGTTATCACCGGAGAACGAGAGCGCCGTGTAAAACGCTCGAGCGTCTTCTACCTTCTTGCTTCGCTAATGTTCCTAACCGCAGCATGAGCCGAACTTTGAATTAGTTTAAAGGTGGCCAGGTACGGGGGGGCGGGGCGGGTGGGCTTCGCTAGAAGGTTGCGGCGGAGGGAACGAAGACGCGGAGTCTGAAGAGACGCCCAGCCTGGGATTGGCGGATCCTTAACTCGTGAATTTCACCTATTCTGGTTGGATGACTGGGGGAATCCCTTGCACGAGAATATTTTCGTCTGGACTTTTCAAGAAAAGGGAATTCTTTTTCTTCAACGCTGAAAATGATCTTCCTTCTATCCTCTTTGGCAGGGGGCGACAGCCAGGACGAAATCCTTGTATCCTTTCCTCCAGGAATTTCCTTAATCTCGTATTCCTTCGGGTACTTTGCGGGGACGAAAAAGCTGACTGGGGACCCCCCGAAGAGATGATTCGAATGGCTCGTAAGGTGAATGATAGCGGTAGGAAAGAATTTTTGGTAGCATGGCGTCGAAAACGCAGCGACGCTCGTTCGTTTCGAAACTGAAAGAATGTAATTACTGGAAGGATCAAAGTGGCGAAACGGCCGGTGCTGCTGGGATGGAATTTAAATATCGACGAGAAGAATTCGTCGTTTGACGGCGCGCGAGGCGTCTGCCTTCTATTCTTCTTGTCTGCTTCTCTTATTTTCCTCGTGTAACTCTCGTTCCCTCCCGTCTTTTACTTTTCACCTTTCACCTTTCATCTCCCTCCCTCATTTCCCTCAACTTCTGTCTCTTCCCCATCAGCAGCACCACACCCCTGCGTTCTCTTTTGTCGAATCCCTCTGGTCTCTCCTCCGTTGCAGCTGCTGGAACCGCCAGTATCTTTCTACGCGAGTAAAGACTCTAAGGGGTGTCAACGTGGACCTTAGCCTGGGGGGCTGGAAACTAGTGGGAGCGAGACTGGGAAGAGGGTTGGAAATAAGGTATAAATAGAGAAAAGCAAGGGTTGCGCGACTGGCTGCCGTTAAAATGCTAAGGAAGGTGTGCCGGCTGCCTTTGCTGGCTCATCTTCTTGCTGCAGCGACCAACGAAGGTGTTAAAATGCAGGAGGATCTTTGTACCCGTTCCCGTCGTTTCGGTAAACTCATGAAGCGACCATGGCGAAACGGGGGGGGGGGGGGGCACGGGGATCCTTCTTTAGCCTGGACAAAGTATTGTCCTTATCGCATTGCCTGACTGGCTCCATTGTAGGCAGACTCTGGCATAACGAGTGGATTAATTAAACTTCCCAGTAATAATAAAGTGTTACGGCTCCCTTACACTTCTCATTTCTTCATTCATTCCTCCCTCGTCGCACGCATTCTTGGTTTTCGTCTTCGTCCTTCGGGATGATGAACCCTTTCAGAGTGAGGAAGAACGACGTAAAGAGAATACAAGGTGGAGAGCTCCGGTATATTGCTCCAAAGGACTCCTGAAAACTCATTAAAGTAACTTGAATCGCTGGCTCGAGCCTAAATTCATCAGTTTTCACACATAATTCATTACCTAATATCCAGTATCAGTATAAGGACCCCTTGTTGATTTTGGAAAACGTGCAATTATTATCCATGCATTTTTAATTTCAGTTTGGCAGAATCGCAATATATAAGCACTGAGACGTCCCGAGAGAAAAGGGTTTAAAGATAAAGCATGCAGAAAGGGAACATTTATCAGTTGCCGAAAGTGACGCGTGAGCCGAATGAGAGCACAAAACTCCGAGTGAAGCAGGTACTGAAGTAGTCGGACAGGCAGAGGTCAAATGTTTCGAATGTTTTACGTGACAGGCAGTCACTTCAAGGAGACATTCCGGGACCTCAGAAGCGAACGGCCCGCGTAGATGCTCCTCGTGCACCCTTCTGGTCCGCGTACCTACACGTAGGCGCCTCTAGGAGGAATGTCCACCCACCTCCTAGGGGTTGTTATCTCAACTATGGCCAAACTGTTTTCGCGGCTGAGTCTCTGGGAAAAATGTTCCCACGTGGAGATGCTTGGGAAAGACGCTACCCGACGAAGGATTTCGGATGAGTCTCCGAAAATTCTGGACCCGGTTCGCCCTCCTGTCCATGAATTTGAAAAGCGGTTGGGCGCTGCTACGGAAATAGATAACAAAATAATGAAGTCAGGAGAGAATCGTAGCTGACGAGTTAATCTCACGTGGGAAAGTAATCGGACAATACGTTAGTACGTGATAAAATGGAGTAACGTTTGGACCAGCGGGAAGCTGTGCGAAAAAATCGCTTTTACAGTCTTACGGGAAAACAGCGAGTGTATTTACGTCAGATATGTTTCACGTGATCCCAGCTTATTATTTACATAAACATGGAAGATACCACGATATTTACTTGGATTCCTAATACAGGAGGATTCATCCACCTTTTTTTTTTTTGCGATGTGCTCTAAATATTGCTCGAGCATTGAGAATAGCTAATGCTCATCTCCATCTTATCTTTACTTCTATCAAAGGTTACCGAATGACTTTCGGGATGGAATCAATTATCCTGAAAGATGCAGATAAGCGTAAACTTTCCGAGGATCGACACTTCATCCCATGGAATATAGTATACCGTGTAGTATAGGGGATGCTGTCGTTTGAGTAGTATACCGGATTACGAATAAGGGGATGAAAGGTTGAGAAGACAAAGTAGCATAGGGCTCACGTTCGAGTATAGAGTCTTTTTTGTGTCAGGATCTGGAGAGACTGCAGTACTTGCGATAGGGACCTAGGAGGGCTCGTAAAAAGGGCCTTAGTAAAATTATTTATGCGAAAATTATGTGCGGGACAAAAAGTTAATAGAATATATCCCGGGTTATAATACAACACGCGGCGTAAAATATATGAATAATAAAAAGATGGAAGGTTCCGGTAGCATATATGTCCATATACACACACAAACTACCTAGATACGTACTGTATCCAGTATATTCGGTACATCCAGTATCCATCCAGCGTAGGCAACTGTGTCGTCATCACCCTTTGATAATGCCGAACCATCAAAAAGATAAAGGTGATGCTTGCTGTTAAATTTATCGTTCGTCTTCCACGCGACGAACTTCAATACCAATAATTAAATTCTTTTGAAATTTTCCTAAACCTCTATCGCATCCAGGATCGCCGTTAAATCTGTGCTGTATCGAAAAGATTTACAAGAATCGATATTCAAAATATTGAAAACTTCTGTACCACAATTCCTATACAGGATGAATTTGGCAATCCAGTCGCTACATGCGATTCATCATTTTCTCATCCCACCTACTAGTCAGTCCCCTCCCCGTCAACAGTCAGCCAGCCAGTCAGTCAGTCAGCCAAACAGACTCGTGGAAGATACGCCAAAGTTTCGCGATAAACTGATGCCGCAGAGTGCAATCCCTCGGAACAAACGCAGCTACTTTGGAGGAGCTGCCTTTATGTTGGGTAATACATAATGCGATACCAGCGAGAAGGCATACACCAAACAGCATGATCGTATATCATAGGTTAGTGCGGTGTCGTCCCATTCTACTGTTCTACTATTCTACTATTCCACTACTCTACTATATGCAAGGAGTCTTCTGGAGAAGAGTGGCATATGAGTAGTTTCCAGCATCTGATTCAGTAGACACCGGGGATGAACCGGAAGAATTATCGGTCCTTCTGCCTCAAGTACTGTGCACTGTCCATCATCGATGACTTCTTGACAGTCTCAACCATATTTCTCGCATCTATGTGCACTGACTAATTTCAGATCGACAGCTGACCGAAACATAAACCGATTTGTCCGCAGTACAGCGGAAATAGCGGAATCAGGTACACAGAGTCAAAGAGAAGTAGGAAGAGAGAGAGAGAGAAAGAGACTTGTCAAGCAGGTAAGGTAGCACATGGCCAAGTTGGATGGGTATAGGAACAATGAAGACCCCGAGCCGATACATTCCCTGCGTATCTACGAGTACTAACATATATTACAACTACTATACACTTGATCCATTCGTATATTTTAAATATATTCTGTAGTAGCCAGTATACTACGTGTCAGCTCTGTGTGATCCCGCGCGGCTGTTTATTAATACTTAGAATCATATGAATTCATATTTGACATTACTCGTTTACGTCAGAAAGTTTGTTCGACTGCAAAGTTGAAGGTTAAATCTCGAAAACTTCTTATTTGTCGATTACGGCATCAATGACCGACAGTGTACATATGGTATATTACATACGCTGTATGCATAGGGAACATATAGAACTTGGGTAAATATAGTGGAGTAGATGCATGCATCAGAAGCAGAAGGAAGGAAGGAAGAAAGGAAAGGCAGGCCAGAGGGGTTAAACGGAAGGAAAGTAAGAATTCGCATTCTAGGCTAATAACGAGTAGCGCGGCAGCGTGTGGGGAGGGGAAAGTGCATAGGGGGTGGTGGGTCTTGCTAAGTTTTCAAACGACGGGAAGAAAGTTTACGAGGCGCGGGCCAGCGCGATGCTGCGCTTGGCCAATGAATAACTGGAAAATAAGTTAAAACTTAGCCTAGACGCCAGGTGCACCTGCCGAAATTGCTTTGGTATCGATTTACTACGGAAGTGGCGGTTTCAACGGGATGCTGGACAGGTAAACGATCTTGGGAGAATTCATTGTGAATCTTCCTCGGTCGGGGATATGGTGTCTTATGGGAGTATTTTCGTGACGGATGGGTGATTCCCACTGAGGGGTGCTTGCGTATAGAGATAGGGAGAGGAAGAGAGAGAGAGAGAGAGAGAGAGAGAGAGAGAGAGAGAGAGAGAGAGAGTGTATTGGTCATTGGCTAATGGCGCCATGTGGCCGAAAAATAAGAAGAAAATGAGAAAAAAGGAAAGTAAGCATCGGAAGGAGGAATCCTACTGGGCCGGCAGGAACGACGAGCCAGCCGAGTTTTTTCTTCTTCTTTTTTTTTCTTCTCCTTTCTTTCTACCCTTTGGCGTTTTCCTAGTCTGGCTTCAGCCTTGTCCTACCCTGTCTCGTTCCTCCGTCTCGCTACCGTCCGAGACGGCCTTTACGCCATTAAACGTACTTATATGAGATACTAGCCGGTAGCCAGCCGACCGAGTATCAATCAAGATAATAGGACAATAAATATCTAGCGCCCAGGCGACCACTGGCTAAGGTCAAAAGTGCAGCAGCTTGCAATTTCTGCCCGATTTCCTGCCGGACCTGGTCCAATAATTCACTCCTTTATATCCGCGGAATTTGCTGCTGCTTAAGCCTCCTACCGGAAGTGTAGGGTGGGCACCGGGAGTGGAGGGTTCGAGGACGAGACGCCGACGCCGATACCGACGCCAACGTCGGTACAGTTCGAAGTCCCAGTTCTTATCCGGTACTTTTTATTCTTTTTCAGCCCCAATTAGCCCGGATGGAAATACGTGGAATCGGCTGGAAAAGATTTTCAGTATCAATTACGGGAGCACTCTCCGGGGGTCAAAGTGTAAACTCGAAAATACAGCAAGTATCGCGGTCCAGGTTCTGAGGTAACTCGGGAAAAAAGCTTGCTTCCTTAATATATAAATATGCCGCGTGTGTATTAACTGTTGAAAACTACAATATATAAACTTATTTTGCCCCTGCATAAAGTATGAAGCTCGGGCTTCTGCCCGGCTAGACAACCTAGCAGCCGAGCTAACTATTAAAAGTTGCAAATTGCTGCAGACACGCTGCGGGTCCGCCTATACGGTTGTTCCGTGTCTTGGCCACTCGCCTTTATTCGTTCCACTACCCCCTAATTCCTACCTCCTCGCGACTAGCCCAAACTACCCTGCCGATCTCACATTACGTATCCACAGTTTCTTCCGCCATCCGAGCGCGTCTTCTTCGCTCCTTTGACGCACCCTGCACCGTCGACGTCCCGCCTATGACGTATGATGACGCATCCCGTATATCGAAGTGCACGTCCCTTAACACAGTTATGGGATAGTCGATGGTTATCGTGACATCCGCCATCGAATGCTCCACCGTGTCCAATTTGCGGCGTACAGTTCTAGTTGCATCCGCGCAGCTCATTAAATCCGCCCAATTATTATCTGGCTATCGATGTTTCCACTCGGTTGCGGTCCACCATTTACAATATCTATACCAGTCTACCGGCTCGCTGTACGGTACAGCTGAGTCTGGAAAAATGCGAAAACCTTGTCGAAGGAACGGGAACGACGTCGCGACGCGCCGCGCCGCGCCGGAGGCGTCCCCGTCGACGACCACGGCAGCCGTATCTTTGCGTGCCGGCTTTTATTTCCATAAACGCATGCGCGCGTAGCCATGCAGCATGAGAAAGCTCGACTAAAATTGACCGGAAGTCGACAGGTGGTCTTTGAGAATCTTTACAAGAGACAGCAACACGTCCGTCTCCCATAATATACAAAGCTTCGACCAGCCTAGATCGACGCGTTCGCCTTCCCTGCGAATACGCGAACGGATGGGCTTCGTGAAGGCATTTCGGATGGAGGGAAGGGAGGGAATTATTTGCCGTTTAATTACATAGATGGGCCCGGTTGATTCTGTATCCCCATATTTGCGTAGGATTGAACTTCCCTGTCGTCTGTCTCTCCTATGTACCAAACGAGAACTATCCTATAGATCTACGCCGGTGGACCGATTTCCAGCGTTGCTTCCTCTCTATACTCTCTATACCTTGGACGTGCAGCCAGCGTGAAACACTTTGAGTCTACGAACGAGTCCGTCGATCGGCCGAGTGAATTCGTCACATAAATATGGACATTGCCCCGCTGTCGGCGCTTCCCACTCTGCGCTACGAGTATCTTAATATTATATGTCGAGGCTCGTCACTTCCGTTTACATAGAGTCAATTTATTAAAACAGAGTGTCCCCGATATAATCAGTGCGTCGGAACGATCGTTACGAGGAGTGGCCTGATTTTCACAATAGGATGCAATTTCGTACGATCGTTTTTCGCGTAACGTTGCACGGGGTCGGCTGTGTTGTCATTTTAATATTAGATTTCGAGACGTTACTATTAACAAGGGTAACGGATGAGACGAAGGGATGGAGCGAGCATCTGTTTACTACTGGCATCCGCACTCTTCCAACGCTCTTCCGCACGTTAGCCTGCAAATTTGGATTTTATGGAGCGACTAGTGCGCCATGCCGTCAGTGGCTAAAATTAAAAGTAATGATTCAATGTAACCGGTCGCGTGTCTGAATTAACGCCTATGGGGTCGTCCGTGTTAGTGACACCATTTTTCCATTACGCCATGCTGCTATTTCCAACCCCCTTGCCCCCCTCCCCCCCCCCCCGCCGCCAGCCTCGACCCTGTCGCACATCGTCCTATCATGCATATCGCCTAACCTGCTTGGAGGTTTTCATCGTTAGGACGTTAATATACGATTTCTCATTTGCGCATTCTGGACAATTTCTTTCGTTTTTTTTTTCACCCCGGATCAGAGGCGAAGAATGTGCTTTTAAAAAATGATGAATAGTTTTACATCGAATATTCTCATTGTTGCGAATTAATGGAGTATGCGGATCGCGATCGATTCGCAAGAGGCGTCGCGACGTCTTCGCTTTGGAAATTGAATGGTACGGGGCCACCTTATTCCGACGCTTCCTCCGCGATGCATTTTAGTATCTTCATTTTTCCAAACGGTTCGGTTGAAATGACTTTTACTATCTATCGAATATCTCCTACCCGAGCTACATCCTGATGCATAAAGAGTACGAGTATACGACATCCTTCCAGCATCCTCCCGGATCCTTCCTCCCATTTCGTTCGGTGACCTACCCTTGGTGATTCCAATTTTTTTTTTCCTCTTCCAGTTTTCTACCTCCTCTCCCACGTCTCCCACACCCAGGCAGCAGTTACGGGGTGCTGGAGATACAAAGATCTGATTCTTCCGTAAAGATGATTCTTGTACAAAGAGTTTCGGAAAGAGATAAATCTCCGATTAATGTCTAATTGCCAATGGTGAATATAATTAATTCATTGAAATTAGTTTGACTGTACGTACCGTGTATAGTACGAATCGATGCGAGTGATGAAACGAATTTTCAAGAAATAAGATAAAATTGACTAATAAAGGGTTAACCGTTTGTTTCAGGAAATGAAAGTCAACTGGGCGACGTCGCCGGGAAACCAGCCGAAGCAGGACACAAGTAGTGAGTAAAGCACTTTCTATATTCATTTTCCATTAAAGACAGATCAGGCACTGGATGTTAACATTAGCGAAGGGAAATGAGGAGGCATGCGAGTAAGGGAGGCTGAGAGGGTCCATGGCTCGTGACGCGGAGGCGCTCGAGCACATTGGATTTAATGGAAATTCGGGCTCAAGTACATTCCGAAAGGACGCGGTGCGAAGGTGTGCTTGAAATTCAGTACGACGCGGAAGCAATATTTAACTCAGTCTGAAATTCTTCTTTTTATGGACTTGTAAAACCGTGACAGGCACATGGGACTCGGTCGCCCCGTTTCTTCATCTCCCTTCCAGCATCTTCCATCTTCCCTTTATCCCTTCTCGTTTCGCGTTCTTCCTTCCATCGGCGCCGACGCCCCCGTTGCGACGTCGCGGCTATACGGCATCTCTCGTATCTCGTTCTTCCTCCTTTTCCAGCATCTTCCAGCAACCCAGCATCACCGGATGCTGGCTGTGCTACCGACCCTATGCCGTACCTTGACTATCTTCTCGCTGGCGAATGCAAAACTTAAGCATATACACATCCCCATTCTCTTGGTAAATATGGGGACGCGGTTCGTAGAGGCCTTCGAGAAGAAATGCCGCTTCTTCCGCAACATTGGACGAGGGCTAGGAGTTTCAGTTTCCCTCTTAGACAGCAGTAAACTTCAAGATGCACCTGTGCATCGGCGTCCCGACGCCCAAGTAAGCCGTACCGTAAGGCTGCTAAACTTCGAAAAGTTGATCGTTTCTATACTTTCGAGCGACCCGCTGTCCTGCAGTCTACGACTATATTTTGCCTCTTCAGCGTCGGAACTTTTTTTGACCTCAAGAAAAAGTGACTCCGTCCCTGTACCGTTGCACGAAAAGTCATGATGTCATTTTTAAGGTCACTATACCAGTAGGTCACAAGAACATCACGTGACCTCGAATTCCCTGTCGGGGAAAATAGTAACGAGTGATCGCGTGTCGTTAAGAAAATTAGCAAGATCTCAATGGAGGGCGAGAGGGAGGGAGGGCCTAAAAAGCCTCGTCGAGCTAATGGAGCGAGACTGACTGGCTTAGGGGGGTAACGAGGGGTGCATGACGCTCAGCGACTGACTGGCTAGGCGGGCTGCCGGAGGGGGTGGCTGGGGGGTTGGTCGACTGGTTGAGTCGTTAGGCTGCTGACTCGATAGAGCCGCCAGGGGGATGATTCTTTCTCCGATGTGCTTAAAGGACAAACGTGCTATCGTAATCGAGGATCATTTTTCCTGCATTATGAATCGCAGAGGCACGATCGTCCCCGGTATTCACGGGACTTCCGCACAAAGGGTTATTCTACACATCCCCACTTGTGAATTCCGTTTATCCGGCAAAGCGTTTGCCGCTGTGCCGTAAGCTACTCGCCTTTGCTGTTTGTAACATGGCTATACCGCTGTTATCGTTATTAACAAAGTAAATCTCGTTAATCGTCCTATCCCAGCCTTCCTGCTCACCCGCCGTTGCCTTTCAAATCCCCGTCAGCCTTTACCTTTTGACACCTTCTCTGCAGGGTCGCTTGATTATCCATTTTCGAGTGCGATACAATTTCCAAGCAGTATCGGTACGGCTTGCGTCTCGAAAGTTACGCAATCCCATAAACTCTCTTGCGCGGTAATGATCGCAACCGAAAACACCCTTATGCATTCGTACGAATTATTTTCAATCGGATCGACAAACGTTTCTTACATCGGACGGTATCTTAGATCTTTCACCGTTATCATATATTTAATTTTTGATATACTTTTTATCATTTCCAAGCTATGGGTCACGTAGTGCCAATACGTAGGTACACGTTGACGTCCGACCGGTAAGCATCTCCCGTGCGAATCAGACGAACCGAGAGAAACAGGCTGACCAGAGAGACAAGTGCATCGGTCATTCCCTTTGTGGATGCCCCGAGGATAATGGCAGGAATATCCATGATGGCGATGGTGGGTCAGAGTGGCTCATAATGGGTCAGTCATGGGTCTAGGGTAGCCCAGGCTGGATACAGTGGCCATAGCGGTGAACGTTTCGTGAGCTGCGGTGGCGGCGAGCAGCGGCGAATCGGTAAACCACGTACGCGGGTTGATTGCGTTCCGAATCGTCCCATCAGTCCGGCTCGCCATGACGCGTCGCGACGTCGATAGAATGGGAATAGGCATTACGGCTTAGAGCGACTTAATCCTTGAATGGGTGGCCATGAATTAACATTAACGAATACACGTAACCAGATGTGGATAGTCAATAACGTTTTTTTGTATACGAAGAAACATAGTGGATTGCATACGGATGCACGGTACTCGATATATGTATATTTAGGACTAACGTGGAATCGTGTAACGTTATCAAAGAGAATTGCTCCGAGGGAGGAGTGGTATAATGAAAAAATAAAAAAGAAGTAAAAGGGGGAGATCGTTGTCCTTTGTAGGCGATCCAAAGCAAACACTCGTTAAAATGTATCCCTTTATGTATTCCTTTGTCGAGTGGCCCCTGCGAAGCTTTTGGCGAGTACTCGCGAATTATACAGGAAGACTTTGGCGCCGAGGGGACAAGATATTTACTCTTGTAAAAGATAGAAATTCTGGTGCTCGCCAATGTGTCAATATGCCGATACGCCAATATCGCTCCTAGTTATTAAAGACCGCGAATTTGTGTATGAAATATTCGCAATATTCGGTAACTATCTTGCGGCCGGTGCGACACGTAATAGCTACCTCGGATTAAGAGAGTGGCGAGCTCGAGATACCATAGATACACTTTTATTGGAAAAACTGCATTTGTCGATCGTGCACTTTTTGCAGGGCTCGTTAATGGCCTGAATTCTTCTTTTGCAACGTACAGGCGGCTCGCAACTCGCTAATGAAAGGGTACGCACTTTAATCAAGTTAATGCAGCCACGCGCGCTACCATCACGTACAGGCGTCGATCGTAGAATACAGAGACGCACGTGTGTATGGAGTCAGGATACGCGGGTGGGTGGGTTTATGGACGGATAGGTACCCCTTGACTTGGGGGAGGGGGCGGAGAGGGGGGTCGGTGGCTGCGAGGGGTTCACGGGTGGTATCGGGGGTAGTTGTGTGCCTTTTATGAACAGTCTGCCTTCTGAACGGTGCCACCGCGTGCCAACCGGAAATACGAACTGCCGCCTACTTCCTGCGAGCGCGTTTCCCGCAGATTAGTTCGAAGAAAAATGCCTAGCCATTTTTTAAGTCCCGTTTTCAATACACACTCCAGAGCTCGAGGTCCGCGAGCTTTTACCCCAGATTCTAACCCGACCTCACCTGACCTCAGTTCTATATTCCCGTGCTCAAGCGATTGTCCTCCTGTCAGGTTGCTTCGATGAATACGTGCCTTTCATAGACGCTACGATTTATGAAGTCGCCTCAATCCTTACTTCATCCCAAACGACCCACGCGACTGCAGTGTCCTGTTCGGGCCAAAAGAACGGCTGCGTCCTCCGGGTCCCAGTTCTTTCATTATGGAAGGATAGTCCGAGTAATCGCTGACTCCGGGATATCACGTGAGAGTGGATAGTCGGTCGACTGGGTCCGTGACCATCGCGTGGACTTTCGAGAGTCGAGAGCCGGTAGCGAGTGCGGCGACTATTGCGTGGGTGAATGGGTATAGTTGAGAGAGGAGAGGGGGTGGGTGCGATCGAACGGCGTCGTAACGGCCGGGGCCAGGAATAATTGGGTGAGAGCAGGCAGAACTTTCATGCATTTCTAAAGAGGGTCACCGAGTACGGGGTTGGGGGTGTCCAGAATGCGAGGGGTATCTGGCGAAGTACGAGAGTATACCCTAGCGAAGTACCGAAGCACGAGCGGAGAAGCGCGCGTGTGTCCTGTGTGTGTCGGTAGAAGTCAACATTTCCGACCTACTGTCTTTTTTGCATGACCCAGCGCTATTTTTCGGGGAGTAACGCGCGTGGACACACCCCGGCTCGCCTAGTGACCAAGCATTACAGTCCCCGGTCGCGGCGGTCCCTAAGCAGAAACAGGGGCTCTCACATCGGGGTAGTTTCGGTGCTCTCGGCGAGTGGACCATTCTATTCAAAGGGATGAGAACCCCTGGGAGTCTCATGCGAGTGATAACTCAGGTAGCGTGAATAAGCTGACCACTCTTCGAGCGCACCCCCGTTGGCCGCGCTATACAACAGTCCTGTCTCTGTCGCACCAGGCTGTGCCCTCCCCCCTCCCCCCCCAACGATTTGAACTCTGCGCGAGAGCACCGGCTACGTGTCCTACATGGCCACCGATTTAACATTCTATCGTTTTACGGCACTCGTTAAACATGCGAATTCAAATCCACGCTCTGTATATCTCGCTGGTCACATCGCTTCTACTTTCTCTGTAATTCCTCCCTCGGTCACCCCTTTCTCCTCCACCTTCGTCATAACCTCAGCCCTCTCCGCTGTGATCCAGGAAAAAATGATTTCTCTTCTTTAACGCGGCTTCCCTTCGTATCAATGGAATTCGAAGCGACGGAGTGTCTCTTTGCGAAGCAACCCTTGTTTCGGACATGCACACCACCCTTGTATATCTATTTGCGTATATGTACAGGAAATAGGAAGCAGGAAATAGGGAAGGGTCGAAGCGATAAAGTGACACTTCCGCCGAGCCGATTACGGACCGCGATGGGTTTTCCTCCGTACAGCCGGCACCTCGTTTCTCTCGTATCGCCGGATTAAAGCGGGCAGCTTATCGGCCACTCTCGAATAATACAATTAGGTGTTTGTCGCTGCGATAGAAACGCGAGCGATAAAGAACGGTCGCGACATTCGAATTACTTTGGACGCGCGACCATAACCAAGGGGACGGAATTAATGAAGAGCATGGGATGCCGGGCAAACAAGCAGCTTGTACTGTTGGTGGTGAAGCCGGTCGAAAGTTCAAACGCGGCCAAAGGGGTTGAAAAAGAAGGGCTGGAAAGCTGGACAGCAGCTCGACGCCTCTCGAGCACTTTGAAATGCAAAACCTGCGCTTGGGAAATCTTATCCGTGTGGCTGTGTCGAGGCTGGCGAGAAATTATTTTGTGGCTGGGAGACACGTGACGGGTAGCCACCCCCACCCCCCCCCCTCCCCCACGCGAGCTCCACTTGTGCGATCCCCACACAGACGGAACTGCCCCAGCACTGCGGAGCGAAGGAGCATCGCGACGCCGACCACGATTACAATGACGTCGTAGTAAAGAACTCCGCTGCGATATGAAAAAGAGAGTTTACGACGGCTGTAAAGATAATGTCGCAAAGAGGGACTCGTGCACCTTTCCTACACGCCAGCCCCTTTGAACCTGCGAAGGAGCAGCGACGGGGTTAACACCTGGTTTACATAAAAAGATTTCCCGAGTCTTGAGACGTTGAATATGCTTTTTAGTTATTTTTTTTTTCAAAGACATTTTTTATAACGTTAAACAAAATATACAATCCCTACGGGGGCTGTCGTGGATGTCACAGGTGCGAATCGTTAAAATAACGAATATACAGGGATTCGTTTTCGTTCGGCAGGTGTTCACCGTATTAAAAGTCCAGGGGAGCCCAGGATATCGCTACGTGATCCTGATACCCAAATAATGCAGATTTTCGAAAAACAACCATCGGCAGGTATCCCGTAAGCACGCGCGGATTTTGTGGGACTGTTGTTCTTTTTTTTTTTGTTTTATATCGAACAGTGGATTAGTGGCGGGAACGTAGGGAAAGCGGAGGATGAATAGACGGATGAACCGATGGAAGGGCTGAAAGATGGACACAGTGGCTGAGACAGAGGGGAGGGAGGAGAAAAATTTGCGAAACATTTGCATCTCGCAGCCCCGCGACATAAAAATGCAAATAGGGAAACATCAGGCGCGTCGGTTTGAAAAATTCATTCTTTAAGGGTGGCTCCGATGTGCCAGTCCTTTCGCTGCTGAGAGGCAGCAGACTGGAAGCCAAAACGAAGTCAGCCGCAGTTTTTTCATCTCGTCTGACAAAAGTGGCACCGAAGCCACTCGATCCTGAAAGAGGAGAAACCAAGAGGACGACGCAACGTCGCTGCTGCTCCTGGCGCTGATGCTGCTCGGGCTGATGTTCCTGGTGCAGGAGGTGAACCCGTGGAACGTAGAATACCCAGAATAGAAAGAGTGTAGGTATAACGTAGGGGGGTAGCGTAGCTAGAGAAGCAGGAGGTCGAGTCGAGGGGACGGTTATACCAGGGAAGGGACTGGAGGGCAGCAACTTTAGCACACCCTGGAGACGCTCCTCTTTTATAACTTTCCGAGAATAATCGGCTGCGTATATTTGGCCACTTCGGTATCGCGTGAATTTCCAACCGGGCGACGGCCACGGGGTCCGGGGGTTTCCTATCGTAAAATTAAACAATCTTCGTCGGTTGCTCGAGGCCGGGCGTCGAGCTACTGCAATCCCATTAACGCTAAAACCGACCCTTAATAAGATCCCGACTGCCGATACGGAGGGATCCGCTCAGGACAAAAGCTTTTCTATGGCGGAGCACATGCGAGTCCATGGTACCAGGGTCGTCCCGTGGCCTCTGCCTTCTAAAGAGCCAGGAGAGCGGGAGAGGGGGAGGAAACGGATATCCTTTCAACTCGGTACGACCAGTGACTAGGAGTAACCAAGAATAACCAGGAGAGGCCAAGAGAAAAGAAGTAGATAGACCGAAGCAAAGAGCAACTCCTTGAGGACGAGCAAGATGCAGATAGCAGCCACTCTAAAGCCGTATGGCTGGAGCGCGTCGGTCTTGTCGAATATTGCGCTAACGTCGGGTCGGGTTCAGCCGATATACTCGAGAGAGCGAGAGAGAAGAGAGCGCCTAGGAGAGAGAGAGAGAGAGAGGGGAGACGAGAGAATAAAAAAAAATAGAAGAAAATGGTAGCTCCTTTCGATACACCTTCTTATTCTTATTGTTAGTCTATCGGGATATCGTATCGCATACTAAACTGTACTATCGTCTGCTATCCCACAGTATCGTGCGATAGGTGCACTCTATATTGTATCTTACGATGCAGCATTATGAAACAGGCAGGCAGTCTGGTAGGATGTTAGAAATCGTAGAACCTTTAAACGAAGGTGGTAGCCCTGAGCAGGATGAGGTTACGCTATACGTGCACCGTAGCGCACTGTTCTTTACCGCTCTCCCCTTCCCATCGCGTCCCCCTTGTTTAGCGAACCGTACTGGTTCGGCTCGATATCGAAAATATATATAAACCCAGTGAATATGCAAATACGTGCAGAGTTTCGAAAGCTCGGCTCGTTTCGTGCATTGCTGCGGTGCACGCGGAATTTTAGTGCGACAGTCGCGGTGGCCCCTATTTGATTGGGGCGGTACAAACCTACAAACCGCGTTAGCTATGCGCCGCAAACGCACCAGCTACCTGACTGCCCGACTGCCTGAACTGGATCTATGCCTGCCTAGATAAAAGCTTCGCCATGAACCACCCTTTGCGTTTTGTTCCACTCTCTCTCTCTCTCTCTCTCCCCCTCCCCTCTCTCAATATGTATATACTACTTCCATTAGGATGATCAATCCGCAGCATCCAGGAGCAGGATGGTGGCTGATGATCATTGACAACCTGTGTAGCAAAAGCCCTCCTTCGTTCTTACGTAATATTCTTCGAAAGACAGATCTCTCGAGAGTGAAGGAGAAGGGAGGAAAGGACGCGAAGGGTAGGTAGTCAGAGGAGTGATGAGAGTGAAGGGTGCGAAGGAGGTGGTTGGAGGTTGAGAGAGGAGAGGGAGGAGAGGGAGGAGAGGGAGGAACGACGAGGATGTATCGCCTCGTTGCGATAATTGGCTGTAGACCTCCAGAGAAACGGGATAGTATCTCGCAGACTGCAGCTCGTATCCAGACGCACGTCGCTTCCATATGCTGCCATAGGATTTTCCCCTGACGTCGCGTCCCGCGTTAGACTCTTCCTCACCCGCCGGGTAACCCCCCTCGCCGATCCCCGCAGTATCGCCCGGTTTCGCACTGCTTCCCCGTGACACCCTTCCGCCCCCCCGACCCCCCTTGGTATATTAAATTCATTTGTCATCCGCGAAAATCATGTTTGTAACACGTACCGCTCTAATTGGACGCATTAAAAATAATTTTCCAGGAATATCTTAACGTCCTCTGCATGTAGCTGCGCACCTGCCATCCCTTCTCTCCTTTTACTCCTGGTCCATTACAGCGAACCGGCTACGGCCGTATCTACCTACGTGCACGTACACGCGGATCATGATACATATTTATGACGCAACGAGCCGGCTGCATGTGTGCCATTAACATAAGTAGCACAGAGATTATTTGCAAAGCAAATAGCATCTCTCGCACTAAGTAGCGAAAGATGCATCGCGACGATCTTATACCCAGTGCTTCTCTTATTAATTCCTCGTTAAGCAATTTCGCCCAGCATCCACTGATAATTACGTTGAAATTTTACGTAAAATTTCTGCATCGTTATCAACCCCCCACCC
>JARQTH010000447.1:120649-154275 GCA_030142595.1 Trachelus iudaicus | reverse complement strand
CCCACCCCCCACCATCTCCCCAAAAGGGAATAAAAGTAAGGAGCGCGTTACAGGTACAGGGATA
Organism: Trachelus iudaicus; assembly: GCA_030142595.1. Taxonomy (NCBI): domain Eukaryota; kingdom Metazoa; phylum Arthropoda; class Insecta; order Hymenoptera; family Cephidae; genus Trachelus; species Trachelus iudaicus. The sequence continues at coordinate 154,211 of JARQTH010000447.1, read as the reverse complement.
GGAAATCCCGACACAACGGCGGTTTTCATCTGCTAGGGGTATTTAGTGCCTTAATGCGAGCAGACTGAAACACAGACCGGGTTGGCGTTCCGGGGATAACGGGGTGAGTAGGCTAATGAATAGGGTGTTAGTGAAACACGGTGTAACTACTAACGGCGGCAGACGGTCGCAGGGGTGGTGGCTATCCTGGGATATCCTGGGATATCCTGGGATATCCTGGGATATCCTGGTCATGGGTGCCAGCGATGGTACATACAATACTACAGCGGCGAGCGTGAGTCTTCGGGTCTCTTGCCTATTCCCTGTACACTCTGCCCTTCGACCCTATTGGCCTCGACGTTTACGCAATTCGCACGCGCCTGCGAGGGTCGTGCAGGTGCAGAGACGCGGGCAGCCCGAAACACCGGAATACATTGGGGCTGTCTTATCGTGTATTCACGATGGGCTAACCCTTATGGGGGCTTCAGGGGTTCTCAACCGCCGGTATAAATTATTCAGATGTATAAATACCAGAGTGGGGACACCGAGTGAACGAGGGCTGCCAGCCAGAGCGAGAGATGCTTATATAAGCGGAATGCTGAAAATCTCTAAATACACGGAAAATTACGAAAATTACCTGGAACAGAATCGAATGACAATTTCATAGAGGTTTGACATCATTTTTTTTTGTGCGTCTGCACTTTTCACTCGAATTTCTCGTATTTGAATTATAAGAGAGACAGTGTCTATTCAGACTGTCCATGTGCTTTCTCTAGCACGCTTACGTCTAATAAAGCTCTCACGAACTCTGGAAAACTTGCTGGAGTTTCACTGTTATTACGCAAAGAGTTATGATAATAGAAGCGCAAAGAGGCTCCGGGGTTATTTCATAATTACGGACTGTAGTTAGATGAGCGTGCGTTATGCCCTCCCAGGGTCGCGGTGTCGACGTCGGAGTCCGTCCAAACGGAAGCGTCCCTGGACGTATGCCGTACGTTCGTACGTACCATGACGAAACCGTCAACCTAAAGTGCGTACGTATAAGGGGTGGTACAGCCGTTTTATGAAATTAGGGATTCGAGTCTACCGTACGGTACCATATACGAATGTCTGGAAAAATATCTGTTCCTCTCTCGAGTTTAAGTTCTGTACAACGCGGCAGAGTGGCGGGAGTGTGGTAAGCAAGAGGAAGCAAGAGGAGAGTTTGGAGAGCGGTAGAAGGAAAGAAAAATTTCGCCAAGTGAACCCTGGGATTAGTGCTGGCGTTACGGCTATTAGCAGCTTATGAGATTTTGCCTTAATGAAACATATGGTGCCTTTTATTTTTTGCCTTTGGACTTATTCCCTTACCCTTCTAGAGACACGAGTAACTGATACCCTTTCAACTTAAACTTCCAGCTTCTAATTTATTAGCCATCGTATATAATACGCTATTGCTTGCAAAAAGAAATTATTTAAGAATAAAATCTAAAGTTCACTGGCATCGGATGTCGCAAGGGTGTCAGAAATAAATTTGACAATTTTGTCTGACGTCGGCAAGATTTTTCGACTCATAGACTGCTTCCATGAGCAAGTGGATGATGCTACTCGATACGCAGATCTCAGTCCCGGTTTCCCGTATTACAGACGTCATTCGGGTAATTTTCCCTTAAACCCTTTGCGTTGTGCCGCGGCCTCTTGTTTGCATAGGCCCGGTGTATAAGCATTCCTATAACCAGCGCTTGTAGTATGTACCGGGTGGCGGGTAAGTACACAATCAGGCCGGTGCGTACACACGCTTGCGTATAACAACATGTGCTTCTTGGCTGCTTGTACACGTTGTGTACACTTTGTGACGCTCGTAAAACAGGGGGCTGCCACCCCTCGTCACCTCCTCTCCTCTTCGCCCTGTCACCCTCTGCTCCTCATCCTTCAGCAACCCTTCTGTCCACGCAGACCGACCGACCTCCCAATCGTTCCTCCTCGTCCTCCGTCCTCGCACACGGGGACCCAAATCGCTCGACCAGAACCGATCGCTTGCTCAACATGTCAAACGTCCCCTCCGTCATTAAACTCACATTCTTTTTGTCCCCATATGGAAATCGATCGAGCATCGCTAGATGTTACGGCGAGTATTCATTGCGCCTTGCCGAAGCCCCTCGCGGATTTCGATATGAATAGTCGTGAAAGCAGCGATAGATACTTCTGTACGATACTTCCTCTGCAGAGTCAGGAAGTGATTTTCTTTGGAAAATTAAGAAATGATTTTATCTAATTAGCTCGGTAGGTAGATTGATAAGTGAGATAGCTGTAGATGGATACACAGATTCGCCCTGGGACTTGCCTCTCTCGAGATAATTTTGAATCAGATTCTACCGAAGAGACATTGCCACCCTCCTTTTGCTTTTGCTAATAGGTGGGTAAAGGTAGCCTCGGGGTAGCGAAACAACCGAAGCAAGAAGTCACGTGGTCTTGCATGTCCTGCGGCTGACTTCAAGACGAGCCTTATTCGAGGTCGCGTGGTTCGACCTTTTTTCGTACTGTCAAACTACCACTTACTTACCTTAATGAGAGACACGCGACTCTTATCGGGCACGACGCTTTTCTTATCTGCTTTGAGAAAAGGGGCGGGTGGTATAAAGTTCTGGCGCTGCGGATGAGAGCGAGTATAGAAAGGCGGAAAAGAGATCCAAAAGGTGTCAGTGTATAATGGCAGTGAAACGGAAAAGGACAGAGTCCCCTCCTACCGCGCGCGTCTTCGTTCCTCGAAGTGCCAGGACCTTCGGCTGGAGCTGCTCTAATTAAATCTATGACTTTACGAGCCCCGTGGGAGAATCCAGGATACTTAAAAGTTGGAAAGTCGATTTTCAAAAGCGCATGCATCAGCGCTCTAATGTAAATTTCATCGGTGTAAAGGTTATTCCTTGGACGCCGTATTCTTTCTCCGCGCCCGCCGAATAAGATAATGGAGACGCTCACGAGCGAAGTATGCGTTTTTTAAAATTATTTATTTCGACCTGAACTTCGCAGCCACTCGAACAATCCAGACCGAAAAGTCACTCGCGTTTTGCATTGCGGTCACGTAGCGTCACGTAAACGCGCGACGGACGCGCACATGTTCCCAGCGTGAATTTTGCATACGCGAATGGGGAAGAGCGCGCGGAATCGAAAGGAACGAACGAGGGATGGAACAAAAAAGGTTGAGTGACACCGTCGCGATGTGACAATTATCTTTGACACGAATTTCATTTCGCGCATCGCCTGCGAATCTTTCTGCTCCGCGAGACGGACGCGAGAGCAGCGGGAAGCACGGGAATCCATGAAACAAAAAGATTGAAAAACTAAAAAAGAAAAGAATCCCACTGGTAGCAAGACGATCAATCAATTTCTTGTTCTCATTTTTATCGACCACGACCATTCGTCGTGGTACCAATGAGAGAGACGCCCGGCGTCGGGACGTCTTCCAAAGATCGCGAATAAGGGCTGCAGCCACTTCTCTAACCCCTCTACCTCCTTTTGGCCTTCAACCAAGAAGCAAAGGGTAGTTTCACGGGGGTTTACTCGATCCGGCCGAGCAATTAGCATCCGGGTGTTATATGCAGATTCTCACTGTTGCCGAGGGTGCGAAACGTCGGCCAGAGAAAACGTCTGGGCACGGGAGAGGAGCAGGAGGATGGGACGGAGGTTCAGGGATGCTGCGGAAGGACCGAGGAGGGAGTACTAGCTGTTTGTTCATTTGTCACAGGATAATCCCTCTGCACACATCGCATAAAGATGTTGCATGTGCCCCTGCCGCGTATGGCCACCGGTAACGGCTCTGCTACCATCACACTATCCTTGGTATCGTTGGTATGCTGCTACATACCGGCGGTACTACCAGTCCACTATCACTTTTACTCAACCCCCGAGCCATTGCTGTAACGAGTACCTGCTGAAACATAAATAACATGAAAATATTCATTAAGAAGGATAAAAATAATTGCATCCCCCTCGCGATCATTTCTACCCCTCGAAGTTGACTGTTGAATTTTTATATTTAAAAAAACCTTGGCCCTCGTAACCTTTTTATATAGTAATAATTTTCTTTTTCATCCGTACATTTCTCCTGAGCCACGTGGGACAATTTGCAAAAGTGCAGAAACCAACTGCCTAGAAATATTCCACCCGTTACAAGAATAAGGGTGGGCACTGTAGGTGAAAACTAAGGGCACACGTAACTCCGATGCGGAAGGTGGTATAGGTGTGCGGCAGAGCGCTTTATTTTAACTTTATATACCGCGTGTACGTTATGCGTCATATTACACGTGAGTCGTGCAGCAGACGTGGGGGAGGGGGCTGCAGTGCGCTCTGCGTTTCATATTCATTACATCGGTAGCTATTTGTCACGGACTCGTATCGCACTTGAAATACTGCCCGAGATACGCGAACTTCCCTGTTGCAACGTTAAAAAAGAAAGAACATTCCTTAACAGCCAGGAAATAGAATCGAATTTTATGTAGGGTAGTTTTCGAATAGATAATGGCACCCCTTTTATTCTTGAAACTCCCCATATGTGAAACTTCTTTTATCTATTGTAGCAGTGCGTTAGTTGGGCGGGGGGGGGGGGGCGGAGGGGGAGTGAAAATGAGCGGATCAGTCCATTTACTTTTTATTAATTAGGTTAAAGTCTTGCAAGGGGGTGGGGGGGGGGGTTTGAACCTGACTAATTGGACGCATGCAATTGGAGCCACTAATCACACGGTTCCCGTTACATCGCTCCGATAAGAGAGCTCGTGAAATACCTTTCTCGTCGACCCCCATTCTGTGTTCCTCTGTAATACGTGAAACTTTAATTATTTCAAGGGAGCTTGGGAGCCACCCTTCTTTTTTCCACTCAGCAGCCATGTTTTATGCTGCGTTTTAGAGTGGCAGTCACGAAAGGGAACTGATAACAACAAATAACGGTATATAGATTTAGTGCAATTTTTTTTTTTTTCAAAAGCGACTAACCGCATCAATTTTACGAACTCTCTCGTGGCATTCCGAAAAAAAATTGCACCGAGGCACATTTGACTGCGGAAATGCGTGTGCTTGGAGTGGATAGAGGTTGATACTACGGGTGGTCGGAAAAAAAAAGGAGAAATAGCGTAGCGAAGGGAGTGGAGGAAAAAAATAATAATTTGAAAAACCGCGAACACGCGGACCGGTATCTGCAGGGAACCACGCGTACTTGTGTCACCGGTGGGGAGGTCGGGGGTTGATTTTGCTAGGCCGTCGAGGGGTTGCTCGTCGTGGGTCGAGAGTTCACCCGCTCCCCGATCTCTTTCTGGTCCAAAGCGGGGAGTGTTAAACACAACATTTTTCAGCAGATAAGTCACGTATGTTTAATTATGTATATTACCGCCTGCAGGGTCGAAAACCAAGCCTCCCCGTCAGCGAGGGAGGCTGCGTGCGCATCTACCCTCAGCCGGAATAACACCGAACGCCCGTTTCCTCGTCTGGTTTCACAATACTTTATTTTAATTATTAATTAATCGCGTGCGCGGCTCGTAGTAATTAGGGCTGCAGACCTCACTGGGAATGCCGAATTCCGCGGTTAGACTCGTGAAACTACATTTCCGGATTCCACTTTCCGCTTTGAAAATTACGCCTATCTCCGTGCGTATACGCGCCACCTCGGACAACCCTTTCGAGAGCGTATTTGTTTTCCTCGTAATTTTCCGGTCTCTTTGTGCGAGAAAAGTGTGTAGCTGCATTCGCTGAACTTTTCTATCAGGTGGACGCAGGGCAGTAGGGCGATCGACGCGAGAAACAATGTCTACGTTAGAGTAAAAAAAAATGTTCTTCATGCTCCGACGAAGTTTGCTGTCAGGCAGCTTTTAATAATTAATATAATTATGCACGCTCTAACGGTCAGAGGCAAAGCGTGCTACCATGTATGTTATCTTGGGTCGCTGGCTGTTTATGACTGTTTAGCCAGGGCTGCTCGGTATATCCTGAATCTATGCTAGCGCTTTCGCAAAACAACCTCGTAAAACTTTTGTTCCTATCTCTTTGAATAACTACGCGACACGCGGTCAATATGTATATCCGGTTGCCGTTCGCCAGCACACGAAGTCGTATTGCTTTCCGGTCCTCGCTCCTATCTAAATTTCGAGTCACGGTATATCAAAATCTCCTTACACTTTTCTCGTAGCGAACCGAGCCTCGCAAATTGAAAACGACCCCACTCCAAATGACAAACTACCCTTGCGTAATGTCCTCCGTCTTGTCTTCTGTTTCATGGTATTAGTTCGGCTCTGGGTAAGGGTCTGATACCAGGGCGAGTAGTTATCATCACATGCTAAGACCGTTTCGCCACGAAACCAAGATCCTCTTAATTAGACGAAGGCTCAGGGAGAATGTCAGCGGTCGGCTAAGTGGGTCAGAGGTCGGCGGGAGGTAAGGGTAGGAAACAAGAGATACAGAAATAAAAGGAAATTAAGGTATCGGGAGGGGTGGAGTCCTTTGCTTTTACAAGTCATGGCCAGCGATGCTGGATGAAATAAGTTAAGAGTAAAATGCTCGGAGGTAAAATGGATAGGGGATGGTCGGAAGGGCGAAATGCCCGCAGGATAAGGATTCGAGGGGGGTCGAGGGGTGCACGGGAGTCCTTGCCAGGCATAAGAAGCGGCCTTACAGTATTAACACTGTTTAAGAATTAAAGTCAATCTTACTAGATAAGGCCAACCTAAGAAGGGCCGCGCCAGTCGGTAAGCCAAGGGATGTTCGGGGAGGTCGGGGGAGGCTGAGGAACAGCCCTGTACAGAGTTACCGGCTGCAGGGACCTGGCACGCCTGAGCGCGGCTGCCACGGCTGCCACCCTCTTGGCTCTCCTAATGGATTGAATCTTTGATGCTGCTAGGCCAGTCTCGTCAATCTCTCTACCCACACTGCTTCGGAAGATGTTGGCAATACTGGCTGCACGAGGTAGCCGCGATGCTTCAGGTAGCAAACGTGGGAAATCTACTCGGGATTCGAACGGATTGCGGATTATTTACTGCGTTATCTTATCGCGGCTGAACGATAGCTAGAGACTCGAATGATTTGCGAGGGTGTGTCGCTTTACGTTTGTCGCGCACATGAGAATCGGAACGAATAATTTTATCTTATAAATTTATAGGCGAAAAAAGTTTGAACCATTTGCCCCGCGGAAGGTTGAGACTCTTTCGTTGAGGTTGCACTTACGTATCGCGGGCTGTTTTCCATTCGTTAACGCAGTCTGGGCGAACACACGACTCACGCGCGGCATTATAATTCAAACACGATATCTCCTATCGGACGGAATAGTTAAGGAATAATTAAAAATTACAATGAAAAGCTCGATAAGCCGGTAATCAATCACGAGCGTGTTACAGCAGCCTCGACAGACTTATACTTTACTTACCCGAGCAGTCGCCATCGAGCCTACTGCTTTTTACTTGGCTTTCTTCTACCCTGTGCTTTCTTTCCCCGCTGCCGTCACCGAGCCTCACATTACAATTCTGATAGGATTATATTACTCGTGACATAAATAAGAAAAGGTTTGAAAGTAAGTGCGCGGCGACCTCCCCCATGGCGAACGCTACTCTCGCGGGACTCTGGATAACGAATATATTATATACTCGATAGTTATATTTATATGTGTATACTGTATATCTGTAGATAGTGCGAAAGAGCGAGCGAGCAAACGAGTGCACGTGAGAGAGTAATGCTGTAATACGAATGCCTCTCATTAATCACGTACTTTTATTTCATTTGTAATTTGCATAGTTGCCCTAAGACGGCGCCGTAGCACGTTGAAAATTGTGCTGTCGAAGTTAAAAGGATCTTGGAGTTTATTCGTATTCTGGAAATATTGTGACAGACGTCTCGATGTTATGGTACTGAAAAAAAGTTTAGGTGGGGAGATAGTGAAACCGAAAGCAAAGTCAAAGACTATGATAAAATTCGCGCGCATGAGTGAGAGAGAGAGAGAGAGAGAGAGGGGAGGGAGAGGGAGAGAGGAAAGAGGGAAAGAGGTAATTTGAGAGAGAGAGAGAAAGGAATGGGAGAGGAGAGTAGGCGCGATAGCGATCCTCGCAAAGAGTTATTTCATTCACGGATTTCCCATAAAATCAGGGTATCGAGTTCGCGTCGCACATTTAATAATGCAGCCGCCGGATGTTCGTAGCTTGTAGGGGGGAGATGGAGACTCGACTAAATATTTCACAACACATTTCCGCTGCTCTGCTACGGGAGGGACAAAGAGAGTAACGTAGGGAAAGGGTGAATGAGAGAGAGAGAGAGAGAGGCTGTACACCGAAGGTGCGGATACCGAGAGAGCCGGCGGAGCGAGTGAGAAGGAAGATTGGGAAAAAAGTTTGGTACAATTTCGTGTGACATGCTTCGGGACTCATTGGATGGATTTGTAACCGGGATTCCCAGAGATTTCAGATTTCATAATTGATACGGAAATGAAAAAGCTTGGCTAACAAATTTTACAAAAAAAGTTTTGAAAAATCTTTTAATCCTCGTAAGACCTTCCACCGTGATTCGTTTCGCTATTTTCGATCGTATCGTGCTTAGTTTAAAAAAAAAAATTGCCCAATGGATTGGTGTGTTCGTGTAAGCCATCGGATGGCCGGATGCTGCATGTCGAGGATCAGTACCAACGGAGACCCGGATCAAATGAAAGAGATTGGAACAAGAAAGGAGTAATAACAACAGCTGCAACCGAAGAACTTTTATTCCTTTCGTTTCCTTTATTTAATTCCGTTCGACGAAACGTTGCGCTGTCCAAATTTCGTACAATGTGCACCTTGTTCGATAGCTGTGCTCTGTTTGCGATCACGTTACGTCATTTCCTTCTCGCGATTCCTTGCTCGAGAAAAATAACAGAAAATGTGCGATTAACGTAAATGCCCTTTAACCTTAGAACGACTACGTACGGTTGCATCGTGGCAAGCTTTGTTGCGTAATCACAATCATTCGTAATAAACACGATCCGCAGAACGGCGGTTGCTCACGTTGCTGGTGCAGGATAAGTATCTGGATCTTGGTAGGAGAACTCCTGTAAGCTGGCAGCATCCTTGATATTTACCCGGCGCATTAGCTGCGCAGTAAAAAAGCTCGTTCTTGGTAAATCCACGTAAGCTCGACCGTCGTTATGCATTTCTGATACCAGTATATATATATACATCTATACGCGTAATACCTTAAAAATGTACTGTATTAATGTGGAGATTGAAAATCTATCGACCGTAACTAAACGGCCGTATTTTTATATTCCCCTCCGCCCCACCTGCCCCGTCAACCTCAAAGAATAACTACTGGTTAAGCAGGGGACGTGCTTTGTAGATTCTGCAGAGTCGCTAGTCCGGGATCAGGGGTTGCCGCGGTATTTCCATTAGTCTGAGCCTCTGGCATTAGCTTTAACTATTAACGCTCCGAACTAACCTGCACGTTGCCCACGTACGTACATATATTTCACCATAAGGGATCTCTGAAAGCTCGGGAACACCCCAATTTCTGGAACAACATACACCCCGTATACACATTAACGCACGGAGTACCGTTGTAACGCGAACAAAAATCATAATTTTTCTCTGAACAAGAAAAAATCTTAAAAGCGTACGATGGATAAAACGAAAAACGATGTATACGACACGTTAGGTCAAGTTTTCGTGTGTCGACGCGAGTGGCGACAGGCTGAAAAAGGCGTCGCGACGCCTTAACTTCATATTGACTTAATTAATCATCGTCTAGCAGGAAATTTTTCGATCGTCCTATAAAGGGAGCGTAAGGGATGGAATGGAACCGTAAGGGAAGGTCGTGGAGGCATATTTGTGGGTGAGGTTAAAAGTAGAGGTTAGGGGTTTGTAGAGGGTTACGTCGGTGCACAGCGGGAGCAGCGCGGTCGGTATTCATATAGTGAATGTGTATACATATAGAAACTGCGTTGTTTAGGGAGGGTCGAAGGTGCCGGGGATGTCGGGGCGCCGGTCGGGCCGAACTCATTATTAAAGGGTGAATCTTTCATGGGTAAATCAGAGCCCGCACGAGCCCAACAATATTTTACCGTCTTACGCCGCTGTGCTATGGCTCGAGCAAATATTTGCCCGCGCAGCGTAACGACAACTGCGTAAAGCATCGAAGGTCCCCTTAAACTTGTAAAGTCCCAAAGCGAGTAATGGCCGTCTTGCAATCAAGTGGATTTTCTTTTGAAATTCTTTTTCTTATTTTTTTTTCTTTTTTTTCACCCTTACGTATTCATTAATCAGAGCTCCACCAATCACTGTACGGCAACGTGTAAATTACAATATAGCCTGCTGCTGGGTATTATTCGACGAGAGAGGTTTGCTCGGGGTCAAATCGTTTTTCAGGTTATTTTTTTCAAACTCCCCACCGTACGGACGACGTATGGTGGTGGTAAAAAAAAAAAAGAGAAAGACGAAAGGCAGAATTGTGCCGCAACAAAAACGAATATTTGATGTGATAAAACGAATGAATGTGTCACTTGAGTGTAACAGGTTTTACCAGTGGCGTCCGGCAGTGGTAGAGGCGCACCTGTACCGCTTCAGCCAAATGCTCTTGAATAAAGCATGTCACGTGACGAAAATTTGCATTGCCACCCCATATATTAGCTCGTTATCGTAGGGGCTATCCGGAGGGCAAGCACGCGAAACAGCTTTTAATTGTTTTTGAAGCGCCTTCGAGAGCGATCGCTTTCGTTCCGCCTTGTGGATTCGCCCTTACGGTCGAAGCTTCGACACCTTTACCAGGGTTGCGTCCAAACTTTTCTCCCCCATCGGATGGCACCCTGCATGGATTTTGAACGTCACGCCAAACATCATTATTTTGACCAACTTGTGGCCGAGCAGCTGCCCTCCTTTCCCACTGGCGCCCCCCACCCCTGCGCCCACCTCTCGATCGTCCACTCGAAATTCGTTTAACCTGCCGTTTTTCCTGCCGTTCGCTAGCCCACTATTCCCGCCTACCATAACGCTCTACTGTCTTATTAAAATCGCGCGAATATTCGGCACGTCCAGCTACGCGGCGCGTTGCAATTTATGGACGCAGCGCACTTTGCGCCCCGTCACGCTGCACGGCTCGGAGCATTGGCAGCTGTAATTGGAATTTATGCGCGTGCCGGACTTTCCGCGGCTTTCGCGTTCACCGGCCGGCATTTGCGCGTCCGCCCTATTCGACGAGCGAATGAACTCTGGAGGGAATGCGAATGATTAAAAAAAAGCCCAAAGTTGATAAAAGATGAAAGAGCGTGAGATATTTATTTAGGAGGTATCGCAGGGCCTGTCGAACGTAATACACAGTATCACGCAGGTCATAGCTCATGTAGGTTGTAACCCAACTCCTCCCGTTATGGCTGTTATATGTTTGATTTAACGTGAAACATGCCCCGTGGCAAGGTCCCCCGCATAAATGACTAACAATTAGCAACGTGCAGGAATACAACAAACAAACAAGCGAACCAGCCAGCCGGCCTCAAGTAAAAACTTGTTAATTAATTAACCTCTCTCTGGGCTTTGTGGGCAAACAGAGTGGCTCTCGCTAACTCGCAGGATGTCCAAGCTCAGGAGCCCGCCGGCAACTTGCGGTAACCTGAGCCGACTGCCTTCCCTTCCTTCTCCACCGAGGTTCACCCCACGTCGACCCACCGTCCTCCTCAACCTGCATAACCAACCTCGCCGCGAGGGCTAACTCCCACCCCCCTCCCCCCCTTCCACCCCCTCGTCACCCCCTCGTCGACAATCTTGCATGCATTATATTCTCTAAGCAAAATACAGCCGCGAGGCTTGAGCTCTCCCTCGGCTGTATCCCAAGCCTCCGCAACTGTTCCGCACCCCCCGCGTCCCGACGCCCTCCTCATCTGCTCCAGCGTTTCCAGACTTCGGAGCACCTGCTAACACGAAAGCTGGACAGCGCAGTGTAGTTGCTATAAACTTTAAGAATACTATGAACACTTTGGAGAAATTTAGGAGATTGTTACGTCCCGGTTGCAGCGTAAGTTTTGCCAGCTTTGTTCGGTATGGAAGGAGGGGAGAAGCGTGCCAGTAGGAGACGAAGAGCGAAACGTGGAGGGATGAAGGTGGAGGGAGGAAGGAAGGGATGAAGAAGTGGAGCGTAGAGCAGCGTGTGACGTATATGACTATCAGTTCAGAAACCTCTGAATCTCCTAAAGAGCTTGATAATATAGCTGACGGTGAGAGTTACTGTTCTCATAGAGAGGGGGAGAGAGAGAGAGAGAGAGAGAGAGGGGGAAGGATGGACGGGAACTGGAGAAACTTCCATTCTCTCCAACATGGCTGCCCATTCGCGTCCTCGTCCGCATCCGCGTTTGCGTTGACCCTGGAGGCTTTTGAGAAACGGAGCGCATAATTACACGCCCAAGGGCGAACACCATTCCGAGCAACCCCTAACTCACTCGCTCAGCAGTTCACGTTCCCTCTGTTCCCTCTGTCCCCTCTTCACCTCGTTCCATGCCATATACTCCTTTCCCACTGTTCCCTCTTTACCTTCCGTTCGTATAAACAGCGAAACGTAAACCGCTCACGCATTTCATCATTTCCTCGTTCTCTCGCTCTCTCGCTCTTTCGCTCTCGTCGCTATCTCTTCTCGCTCGCGTTACAAACGTTGTGTCTATGGACGCTGGAACGTAGCGTCGTCCCTTAAGATATTCTATGTATATAGGTATATAGGCGAACTCCTGTCTCTATCAGTAGCTATGGAATCAACTGAAATCGAGGCACCCTGTAAAACGAATGGAACGTCGAGCAGAGTGAAACAGAGTGTATGATACTTGAATGGGGTAATTTAAAATCGTGGGCTGCCTGCTGATGAAATTATTTTACGGGTCTCTCCCAAAGTAAACATCCACCCTTTTAAAAGACCCGCGTTAATATATCCCAGACGAGCATTCCCGGTCCTCGCATCTCGAGGCCCATTATATGGACATTCCACAATTTTACCAGCATCCGCGACAGCTACGCTCTCGGCTACGTTCACATCGTTCCCAGTTGAAACGATCGTAAAAACCTCGACAATTTTCTGACAGTTATAAAATATTTTCATCTACGCGCCTACAGGGAAGTTTCCATGACAGTCCATACATGGACGCACGGAGGTAACGAGGTTCCTCCTCTCTTTCGAAAATCGAGTCATACGTATATTACGTAAGAATATTTCTTTGAATTTTTCCTCATTTTTTTTTATTGATTAACTGTGTTATTTTTTTTCGAAAATAACTTCGCGATTAGACTGATAAACGATAGTAAAATGTTGTTACGTATATAGAAATACTTGCGAGCATATATATTTGAGAAAGAAGTTTGATCGGTTGAATTTAATGTCCATTATCAACCCCCTATAGTGTCAACCCCTGATGGAGTCTCCCTCTGCGGAAAGTGCAACTCGTAGGAGATGAACACGAAGGCCGACGCGAACATTCCCTTTATTGGAAGGTTCGGTTTTATCTGTCTTATTTTCCGTTTACCGCAGGAAAATGGAATTTTCCTTTCCCCGTGAAACCGACGATTCGTCTTGCGGGATTAAAATAACCCCTTAATTTCCCAAGCGGGGTCTTGACGTTGCTCTTTCGATAACACGAGAACCCTCTGGCTTAACGTACAAGATACTCTTCGCAACTCAGGAATACTGGGAGATAACTCAATACGGCGTCTGCCGAATCATACGTTATTCCCGCACATCCCGGTCCATTGCCTTGGGCATGGAAAATTCGTGAAAAAAAAAAGCTGCTAATGCACTTAAATTAAACGGAATTGCAGATGAAGACAGTCCGTTAGTCTCTGACATGCTAATAGCTCAAGTACTCGGTTCAAAAGAAGCATTTCTTTTAAGAGACACTCTGATGGGATTTTATAAAACATAATGCGCATACGGCGACACTGCCGCTTGTCGCACATTTCGAATCGCAACTCCCAATCCCGAGAACGACGACGTTCGCGACACCTTCGTCTCTTGATCTTCTCGCTTGAGAGCTTCCAGCTTCCAGTCATCTCGACCACTTTGCTTAGCTCCTCCTTTTTTTTTCACTAACAACATTTTCATCGTCCTCCTCCTTTTTTTTTATTCTTTTGAAACTTTAGCTTTGGCTAATTAATGAGGGAGAAAAATTTGGCAGGGTTAGTCGAAGATAATCTTCATCCTCCAGGTACGCGCTCTCTCTTCTTATTCTTATTCTCTTTATCTCTCTCTCTCTCTCTCTCTCTCTCTCTCTTTCCCCGCTCCGGTTTCCTTGATCCTGAGGCTTGTCTCCTGCTGGGTGGGAAATCTCGGTAGCTGCATCTTCCACGAGGAGAATTCGCTAGAGTCAGATCGTTATCGAGAATAGAAGAGACGATCAGCGTTACGATTACGGGTTGGCTCGAGGATCTCCAAGTCCTTCGGAACGTCTCTATATGTATACGTCGAGAGAGAAGAAGAAAGACAGAGAGAGAGAGAGAGAGAGAGAGAGAGAGAGAGAGAGAGAGAGCGAACGAAAGTGACGTCAATTCTCGATCGTCCAAAAGTCAACTTGTCGGATTTCCAGGACGTTTATTTCTCCGTCTCGAAGGTCCTGGTATTAGCATTAGCAGTTCCGGAAGACGATGGAAGTAAGAGTAACCTAGTGGTTAGATAGTGAAGATGGGAGATAGGGCAGGAAGGTGAGAGAATCGTGGGAAGTGAAGACGAAGTAAACAAGGAGCGCAGTCGAGTGTCGAAGAGAGAGAGAGAGAGAGGGGGCTAGCACTGCGCCGGTATCGTTAATTAATAAAGTACCCGAGTAAACTAACAATTTTACAACGACGTCGCAAATTTAGTAGCAAAGAAACAGCTTTTGTTTCTGGTGCGCGTAACAAAGTCTCCCGCAAGGCAGAGATAACTGTATGGCCCTGGCAAACGAAGAAGACTAAGGAGGAGCGCAGTGCGCGTCCAGGCGTCCAGGCATCCAGGCATCCAGGCATCCAGGCATATCCAGACAGGAAAGTATGGCGGCGCTGATTACTCCGTGCATACTTAAAACCTCGACAACAAGACTGTTTCATGAAAGTGCTCGTCCCTGACGTCATTCTCTGGCTTGCAGTCTCTCCTGAGCACCATGCAAAGTGAGCAAAGTGAGCAAAGTGAGGAAAGTGAGCAAAGTGAGGGCCGAGGTAATGGGGGCTGGTTCAAGGACGCTCTGGGATGGAAATAAATCTATAGTCCCATCCTTCTCCAAGTACACGCAATTCCCTGGAGAAGGTGAGCAGGATGAAGTAGGTAAAAAATAAACTTTTTAATTCGGCCTAATGTCCGGCCCAGGGAGGATTTATGCTCGTGCCGGAGCTCGCAGCTGTGGTCCAGCACGGGAACCCAGCCCTGGTTCCCTCCTCATCACCCCCTTGGCTGCCACCCTGTTTACGAGTCTAAGCCACAAGAATGTTGCTCGTTGCTCGTAGCAGCATGGCTGACAGTGCCACTACTGCCACGACCTCTCAAACCACCTACCGTCTGCTACCCCCCCAGTCCGTTTTTCCTGCTGCAGCTTTCATTACGCGTGCCAGGGTTGCATTCGCGATTAAATTGCTGAGTTATGTGTATTCGCATTTTTCGCCAATTCCGCACTCGGCTCTCTTGAGCGTTCCACGAGTCTCAGACTTCGTAGACACTTTACGCACTTTTAGTCTTCCCGTGCTATTCTCGCGTATTTTCTCCTTTCAATCGTGATCACCCCTTGCCCTCCTGCCGTCTACGCTGGCAAGGGCGGCCGTCGTCGAGGATGCCAGTGGCGAAAGGTGCTCGGCAGAGCGACGTTACGCGACGCAGTTCATAATTTAGTGGAGACAATAAAGCGTCTTGTATGATGCATGTGTGGTTCAGCGTTAGCCACGGGAATGTAATAGAACTCCACTGAATAATGCGTCGAGAAGCGGCATGCACTTGCCAGCTTCTCCTAATTTACTAACTATTCACACACGATGGTAACGTTATTCCAGCCAGATGATATTCCAACAAGTATAATCACCGTAGATGCGAAGAGCGAACGGACGGCCAGAAGTTGCACGAAGTGATTCGCAGATTTGGTCGATGCGATGGAAAACTAGAAAGAAAGAAGAAAAAAAAAAGAAAAAATAAATCGATCCACGTAGACCTTAAAGATCCTCTCGTTGCCTCCATAACTTCTGGAGTAAGAGGCATCGAAGGATGTTGGTTTTGTGGAGACGTCGGAGTACAGAAAGTTCGGTCGGCATTGGATGTATCGTGAATTATTAAGTGGCATTTTTGGATGAATAATTCGGCAAGTGCGGGGCAGACCGATTGCCTCTCCGGTGTAAGTCGCGAATATGGAGGTCGGGGTTATGGCTTGTGAGAGAGGCTAGGGTGGAAACGTAGAGCGCGACCTGATGCGATATGATAGGGACGTGGAATACCAATGCAGCTATGGTACAGATGTGTATAGCCATGAAAAGAATTGGCACTCTTGAGAAGGGGACCTAAGGTTGCCGAGAAGGTGCTGGTTAAGTTATGTAGGATGGAAAGGAGTAAAGAAGGAAGGAGGCACAGGGGCGAAGGGGAAGAGTGTAGCAAGAAAGGTACGCAGGGTGAAGCGCGAGGGGGTTGGAAGGCGAAGGGGTGGTGGAAGCGCGTGGAGCTGCGATGGAAGAGGGACGAAAAGGGGAGACGGGAGAAGAGAACGATTCGATAGGGGGAGAATCGTCAATGTTGCACGTGCCCACAGTTGCACCGCAGGAGCTATACCCGGCCTGGACTATCGCTAAAATATTGTGGAGAAACAACAAAAGGGATGGGAAATACCGAAAGAAAAACAGGAGCCGTAACCGGCGAGAGGAAAATGCAAGGCGAGTATACAAGTTTCGTGGCGCGTTCTTATTTTCTAAACAAACACGACGAACTCATACGAGCTCCCATTCCGGGAACAGCTACGTACATAGAGAGCGTAAAGCCCCCCCCCCCTCCCATCACTTCCCACCCCCACCTTCTCGATCCCTTCGCCCATCCCTGAAGGCACCTCCATGGTATCCACCTCCATATAGCCGAGCTAGCTATACGGCCGCGTAGGAAACTTTACAGTATTGGAATTCGAAAGCGTATCGGGGTCCAATAATGAATTGTCAACAGATGACACGGGAAAGGGTGGTTTTCCTCCTCTTGAATCGTTCCTTTGTATTTTCGCTCCGTGGGCAATTTCCACGGGTGCGGAAATGAGAGAGAAAGGGAGAGGTTCTCGTTAGAATTCGTTTACTTTCTCTCTCTCTCTCTCTCTCTCTTTCTCTCTTTCTCTTGTCCTTTCTTTTTCTCCCTCGCTCACAATCATTCCTTCCCTCTGCCTCCGACAATGAGAGCCTCATTCGGTTGGTCCCTCTGGTGGCAATGGCAAAATTCGTTGCGTATACGATAGCAAGCTGTAAACATTGGTAAAAAAAACTCGAAATTCGTTCACGGGACTCACGTGACTACCGTACGAAATAATAACGTGTCGCGGCCATTGAATAAAAAGCCAATCGACAAAAAAGCTTTCGAGTTAACGCCAAATGCGGTAACCTCTGATCGGCAACCTCCCTTCCCCTCGGCCCCCTCCTCTCTCTACATCAGTAGCATTACCTGCTCTCCTGACCGGTGATTACCAACGGTTGTTAACTACCCACGGACGATGGTCAGGAATGAAAATTCGATGCGAGACTGAGTGACTCTTTTTTTTTTTTAATCCCTGGGGTAGAATCAAAACCTACCCTTTATTTTTTGGTCCCGAGAGATCCATTTGCGAGAACTCATGGTGCATCGGTGGTTTGAAATTCATTTGCCTTTTGCGGCGTCGATTGACTCGCGCTTTGATTAATATCTTGTTTTATTTTTATTTTATCGCTCCTTTCATCCCTTCAACGGCTCTTACCTTTGTATAAAGATCCAGACGTTTATCCCGCGTCTGGTATTCCTTTAAATAGGAGAAACCGAGTTAAGGGTGGAAGCGGAGTGGAGTCTGTGAAAGTGAAGAGGAACGGGAGACTGGCTGGATGGAATTCCGAGACGATTGTCTGTAGCGTCGATCGAAAATCCAAAGCTGTACTCTGGCATTCTCGTCATGGGATCAAAATGTCAACAGGCTGCGCCGTGGCTGTGCGGTGGCTTCGCGGAAGAGGAGAGGGTTGGCATCCCTGCAAACGTGATATCCGTCAGTTTTAACGGATCAAAGATTTCTCCAGGAGGAATCTGTGCGGATACAAGTATGCCCGGGTGGTACAAGGTAAAAGGGGCGCCCGTATCCGATTTAACTCGCGGAGATACGTCAAGGGTGCATTCGTAGGGGAGGACTCGGGAGTGCATGAGATATTTATAGTGCGGGGAGGATAGTGCAAGCTCTTGCGGCCGGGCAGTCGTAGAAACGAGTGAGGATCGAGGAGGCATTGAACAGGGTGGCGCGAGGAGGAGGATAAGGGAGGGGCGGGAGGGCTGAGAAGGAAGGTGAATAAAAAGTTGCAAACTGCAACACCCCGTGACACACAATGGGCCGCAAACAGAGAGGAACGTACGCAGAGATCAGGAATAAACCCCACTGCAGCGGCGGTGGGCGCATTGCGCAAAACCCCCTTGGCCTACCACCCCCGCGGGTTACCACCATTACCCTCCACCATCCTCATCATCCTCCTCCCTCGGTGCCCTCCCCCCCCCCCCGAGGACCCCCTTAACCCCGTGCCATCCTTTTTCGTGGCCCGTTTGCCCATTCAAATCTTCTCCTCTTTTTTCACCCTTTTCACACCTAATTGGGCATTTTGTGCTGCACCGCCCCAGATATTATCATAGTAATAGCCATACGAGGCACAGAGCTACGGCGTCGCACAATGGCGCAATTCCAAGCGTTTTCTCTTTCGCTCCGTCCTCGCCCTTGTCCACCTGCTTCTTCATCCTCTTCCTCCACTCTTCCGTCCCACTCTTATCTAATGCCCAATACACTTCTTCATCCGCTACATCCCCCAATAGCAGTTGGGTTTGGGTACGAGAACGCTCCAGAGAACGACACCCTAAATCATCAGATATTTCACCAAAGATAAACCACCCCTCTGCAGGTGCGCCGTCTATTCGTTAAGGACTGGTGATGATCCAGGCGCCCACTTCATTTCCTCCTGCACCTCTTCGGCTCACAGGGCAGCCGCCGTACGTTTCTCCTGCGGCAGCTAAAGAAATGCGACCTGCGTCCAAGACCATCCCACCGCCATCCACTGAGCAATAACTCAGGGGGCACGTAAACTGAGTAACGTCCGCGAAAGTAGTGCACGATCCTCCAGCTTTGACGAGACCCTCGCACGCCAGCCGTGCTCCTCAGCCATAGAAGCCACAACAACCACACCAGACACACCACTCAACCCACTATATTCTCCAGTCTACAGACTCAGCACCTGCATCATGAACAGGACCAGCGCTTAACACTTTCCAGATCGTTGTTGTATTAAAGAAATTTAATTCAATCCGTTTTGCATACTGCGGGTCCTTGAACGCAGCAGATGCATCCCTTAAGCGTAGGAAGCACCACTTATGCAGTAAACTCCGGTCAGTCAGAGATCGCTACTCTCAGCCGATTTCCTTCCTATCTTTGATCTTTGGGCTTCGATCTACGATCAGCGGCATAGGATTTCGTGTATGAGCATCCGTTAGCATAAAGGAGCCAGCCAAACCTTAACCCTTATCACCCCTATCAGCCGTCTGCCCAGAACCGTTAAGTGAGCAACTGTAATTGAACAGCGAGAAAGCAGTGATTCTCAATCTGCAGGCTAAATGATATTTAAGATTTATTCTATAGTCTCTTTTTGATAAATTCATACAGTGAAATACGGTTCCCGGGGTTCTGGTGGACACTGAAATACAGCATCGAAAGACACGAAAGACACGGAAGACACGAAATTACCAGTGAAAATGAGTATTTGGCCCTTGATTGTATAAGTTGCGACAAGAGGGGTCAAGGGTAAGAATAATAATTGGAGAAGAGCCACTTAAACACAAAACGTAAATACCGCGTTATCTCTCATCCTTGAATTTAACTACTTCCAAGTTTGACGAAGGTTTATATTAATTTGTTTGTCCCTTGGCCCATTTACGAAAGAGCCAACCTTCAGCATCCAGCATCCAGCGTGGAGCAACCGAGCGATAGTCAGAAGCAGTCGTAGTCAACCACGACGCAGCCAAGCTGATTGTGAGTTGAAGATCGACTCCGCGAACCGTAAGAACCAGAAATTGCCAGGAACGGGAGCTCTCTCGGTCCTTGTAATTCTTCCATTCTCTTGCACCAGCATCCGCCCATGCAACCATCATCAAGTAACTTTCCAGTCTTTAGCTGTTTTCATTTAGCCCCGTCGCCGACGTAACGTCTTTGAGTTTTATTAACCCCTTTCACCACGCTCATACAATTTTACTTTTCATTCCCTACACCGTCGACTAATGGTTCCTATTTTAAAGAACCGAGGAATGCAACCTTAACGACCGGAAGTGCCTGCTCGTTTGCTATACGAATTACAAAATATAAAGTAGAAAATGACACGATCCAAATTACCCAGTTCCAAAACCCTCCGAGATAAGATGGCGTAACTCCGAGTTCGCCTTCGTGATAATGAAATCACTTTGTTTCCCAAGGAATTCAAAATGACTACCAGTTTCATCCGCACCCACATTAGATCGAATTCTCCAGAACAACTGGGTCTGCGGGTTTGGGAGTCTTCAGGACGTCGCCCAAGCATTGAAGTCCGCTGAAGTCTTAACAAATCGCAGAGGTTCCATCCTGGCGGTAGGCAGCGTAGGGTTTGTTGGTACGCATGCAGTTTGGAGAGTAATAGAGAGGAAGAGAATTTGAAGAGAGAGAGAGAGAGAGAGACAAGGGTTTGTCCATTCCCAACTGTGTCCATCTTGTTGGCCGCAGGGGTTGACTAGTGATCCAGTGGAACCAGGGACTGGCCGGGATGCTGCTTCGAGGAAGGACTGAGATAGCGAATGGAGGCTGGTAACGTTTTCGTCCAGGACCAACGGAATTGGTATCGCGACGGACGATATATGCCCGTAATGGTCGGAGCTGCGAATAGCTCGAGGGAACTTCTCGAAATATCACTCGGTCCGTCCCTAAACCAACCGACGCAACGCAGTAGGTATTCCTGTTGGAGCGGAGTAATATCAGGTGGAGGCTAGCGTAGCAATTTCATTACTGTAACCACTGGGTATCCAGGCATTCGTGTGCAACCGACAATGCTTGCACGTTCATGGGAGACAGCCTATACGCGAGATTACACCGCTGTCCAAGTATTGCCGGGACTTGCTAATTCACCCAAGAGGCAGAACGGAGAGTCCCACTCCGAGTGTTTCTATCCAACGAACCTACCCGCGAGCCTCCTCGTTCCGTCGTTACCGTTGTTTCTCCTCCGTTTACCGTTTCCTCCTCTATTTCTATCGCTTCTTCTTTCCTACCTTTCGTACGACTTTCGCATACTGCAGGGCAGTGCCATTGGCGCAGCATCCACTTGCGCGGTTTTGATCCATCTGGAAACGCAGCAAATTCCACCTATATCCTGGACGTTGCGTCGCTGATAATCGGTCAGAGATACCTTTTATATTTTTTTTATACTTTTGAAATTCAATCCTCGAATTTCACTTTCCGATCGGTTTGCCTGAAAAGAGACAATAGATTTACACTGGTTCTTCCGCCCTCCTGGCTCAGGCTCTAGCCAAGGGTTGACCCCGGTTTCAAAGAGACTTTCCTCGAACATCCTGGAGACTTGCACCAGGTAACATTTTATGGGATAGTTATCGCGCTGAAATCTTTCGACGTCTTGTTCTCCAGGGTGAGGGGTGCCGGCTAGAGAAGGGATAAAAAGTCGAAGGACATTAGGTAGCGAAGGGAGTGCGCTTCCTTTCAGCCACCCTAGAAGAAGAACGTCCCGAATGGCCTTTGTGGTAGTTTCAGGTAGGGTTGCGCAAGAGGGGGACGACGACGGGAGAAAGGGAGAGTCGAGCTCAGAAGGTAATGAAAGAAATGTGTGGGACTTTAATTAGGTTCGCCCGGGCCAGAAAGCAGCCCTGGTTGACAAACTACCCCCATCTCCCTTAGCCGCGCGCTTCTACTCTGTTAACTTAAGGCAGCGCGTTGTTTTCCGGACTCGACGGCGAAAGGAAAGAGGACGCCTGGCTTGGCATCGCCTTGGATCCCTCTAACCGCCCTCCCCATTCCCCCTCCACAATCCTCATCATCTCCTAATAAGACCTCCGATCCTTTCCTTCTCTGCCATCCTCTCCTATTTAGCTCGACCCTTCTCTTTCTTTTTTTCCCCTTTTCGTTCCCTCTTTCACTCTCTCTTTTTTCCGGCGTGAAAAACCTAGTCAATTATGTAACGCTGCCACGAAATTACCGATCGCTTCTCTTCGCAGGCCTTTGCTGCACCGTTCCGTTCGAACTAAACTGATCTACCTGGCAATTTTCGAAAAGTCATGGAGAAATAGAAAACAACTTTTGAGTAAACAGGAAAAGCGGGACAAAACGCTTTACGGGATTAATTGACGTTTAATGAAAATCAGTCTAATGGATCTTGTGGGGCGGCGAGGTGAGAGGGGGAAGGGCCGGTAAGTGAACGAGGAGTAGTGCAGAGTAAGAAAACTACAAAGAGACGGAAGACAAGATGGGCAATGAGAGATACAGGCGGAGGGGAGGGAGAGGGTGGGTAGCAGAGAAGTGACGGATTGTGGATGGAGTTCAGATGGAGGAAGGAAGGAAAGGTTAATCCCCTTGAGAAAATTGTTCGACTCGGAAAACTAATAACGACGAGTTAAGGTTTCCAGGTTGAGTCGACGCTGGCAGATCGGAGTCGATGAGACATTCCGTTGTGGCGGCGACTATCGCTATATCGTGCACCGTCCCGCGATACGCGCTGCGAGCTACGTACACTGTATTGCCCGTACAGCGCTGACTGTCGGGGTCACGGGGTCACGGGCTGCTTCGAGGAACGCTGGAATAAGGGGACGCAGATTGACGTGCCGGATACGTCTGAACACTTGCAGCCCCTTACGTTGTCATGTCAAACGTTACTCGCAGAACTAATCTTTATCTTTTTCTATCTCGCTGGAAAATTCGCAAAACGCCTGCGGCCCCGAAAGTATCGTAACTTGACAGAATTTATCTCGTCTTTGAAATTTGACGTTATCGCTTCGTAAATATTCGCGCAAGTAATTCCGCTGGCTGATTGTATTGGCTATGATTTTTTTGCGCTATATGTTTCAGAAAATAAACGAGTCAAGTGGAAAGCTTTTTTTTTTTTATAAATCTTCGAGAGGGGTTCATGAATTATGACCTGATGAAATCTTAAAAAAAAAGTAATAATAATGGGATCTTTGTGGGTACCACTTTGAGGCCCGTAGCCTCTAGCGAAGCAGGTTAAACCTTTTTTTTTATGCGCGCACAGGAGAACGATTTTCGTAAGACAAACGTAAGGGTGGAATTCGCTTTCACGGTTGCGGAACAGGGGATGGGAGAGGCAGGGCCGGGGAAAATGGTGAAGATCACGGGAGTAGGGGGGGGGGGCCTCCTTGATGGGGTGGGGCAGGAAGGGGCGGAAAACTTTGGCGGTTAAATAGTGAACATCGCTGGGCGCGAGACCCTCCGGCGATTAATAACATTTATGATGAAAGACTTGTCGGCAAATTAAAAGAAAATGAATTCCCGTTACCTTTTATTTCTCGAGCGAGATGCGAACTTTCTTTCTTCGGGGCTGCCCAGTGTCTCGTTCTCTCCTCTCTTTTCGCTTCTTATTCGTCTTGGCCCTTCTACCTCCCCCCACCCCTCCCACCAACGAATACTCTCCTAATAGAATAAAAGTGTTATCGAACCTATTTATAATCCCACAGAGAATTGATTTCCAAAATAACTCCTAGAGAAACGTGGGTACCCACCCCACGTGCCTCGAGGTCCTAGCAGGCCGATTAATTTTCACCCTGGAGATAGAGTAGCGGTTATAAGGTAAGTGCGTCGTGACCGTCATGACTCATGAGTCGTGACAGAACACACAGACGCACGAGCACGCGCGGAGGCAACTAACGTCTCGGCCAATTTTCCCGAATCTTCCCGAATCTCTTTTTTGCCTAGCATCCTTATTCGCTATTCCAATAAGGTGGAAATAATTCGCATTTCGCTCTTTCCCTCTGAGGTTCCAGCCGCCACGGAATTGGCCGATTCGTCAAAAGCAGCGGGGGCACGGGGGAGCTTCTTTGAGAAACTGAAGCACTCTAGTTCAACCTGTCTCCAGTCTCTCTGTGCTCGTTGCGTCGGTGGACTCGTAGAGGGTAGTACAAGTCCCAAGGCGTCGTCAGGGAATATTTCACGTTCAGTTAATTAGCGCAAGACAAACAGGCAAAAGTTACGGCCGTGCTCAACAAAAAAAAATGATCCCTCCTCTCAGCGAGTCTCGTGTACTCACGTTCTCATAGCGTCTCTCTCTCTCTCTCTCTCTCTCTACATATATATATATATATATGTATATATATATAAAAGCCATTTAATAAAGGGAGAAAGGGGAGTCTATTTGCTCTCTTTCTCTCTCATCCGTCTCTCTACTCCCTTTATTCTCTTGTTTCTCTACAGGCCTCCTCCTCCTCCTCCCCCCCCCCTTCACAGCGGTATGGTTACCGCGAGGTAAATAATAGCGGCCGGACATGTTTTAATTTTACTGGAAACGGTTCGTCATGCATTTAAATGAAGACGAAAACGAGCACTTTCTTTTATAACGAGAGTGCACCAAGAACCTAACGAGCTTTCTCCCTCCGTTCCTCTGAAATCTCCAGCTTTTCTTCACCTCCCTCGCTTTCCTCATCTTCCACCTAATTCGCCTTACGCTTCTTATCCTCCGTCTCTCGACCTATCGATTAGACGAAAGATCCACGCGGAGTAGCAGTCGTATTTTATATGATATTATAAAATATAATGTATTTCACCAACACATAACCTTTTTCCCGGGGAATACACGATATCAATGTGTACATCGAACCAACGGATTTAACGACGGAGCTTTGCATTTTCTTTCGTACATTTTCCGAGTCTAGATTCTTGAAAACGTAAGTTAAATCCGAGTAAAAAGGCGAAGGGAGTTGTAGTTTTAGAGAAAGAAGTTGAAAAAACATTATAAAAGAGAGAGAGAGAGAGAGAGAGAAATGCCAGAACCTCAATATTTCCAGAATAATAACTGAGAGTAATGGTGAATTATTGACTACCTCCTATCTTGCGACCCTCTACATTATAACGGGGTTGTGTCAGGCTAGAAGGAAACATGTAGGTTGGTAGGATAGGGGATGGAATAGGTATACACACGTACAAGCTCATGTGAATTTTCGTGTTGGTGGCGCGATGGCTGCGTGCGCGTGGGACAACTACTGCCGGCTTTGTTTCGTGTCGGGAAAGCTGCCTGAGGTCCGTAGGGGTCTACGCCCCTACCTTCTGTCATCCTTATGGAGACTTTCATAGGTAGATGCGTGTTCGTACGCGGGCACGCAGCTACCCAGCTACCCGACTAGGCGAGCACGCAGGGCGCAAGCCAACTTCACCAGGCGACGAGGACTCGAGTCACTTGGGGAAACGACGGAGAAAAGCTTCTCTGCGCGATGAGTGGAGCTCTCGAAGGTGGCCAAGTTGCCTATGAGCTTAACATAGTGCAACACGGTGTTGCGTAGTAACACAGCTTCCGCTATACCTTGTACTAAAATAGTTGGATATCTACGTAATACATAATACTGCCTACGCCACTGCCTAAGACCAGTGGCGTAGGCAGTTCTATGTCAGCCTCGTCTGCCCCTACGTCGCAATCCATGAGAAGCACGTTACGCACTCTACTTGCCTTCTGTTTCTTGAAACAAGAGGTCGATTTGCATCGTCGATCGACACCAGGATAATTCCTACGAGGGTGCTGAGGAACGATGAAGGAAAATGCCCTCAGGGTGGTGGAGAGGGAGAACGGAAGCTTCACCTGAGGGGCGGGGGGCGGGGGGGTGGGGGCTCGCGTGAAGGAGGCACGAGGAAGGAGGACAGGTCCAATGGGGAGTTAATGTATTATTATAAAGCGGGGGGGACGGTCGGCTTTGAGGAGGGTGGCTTGCAAAGGGATAGAAGAAGATGGAGAACGAAGGAACGAGGCCGAGAGGCCTCGTCCTCGGCTCTGCGGAGCCATGCGGAAAGACTAAGAGAATGGAGGTTGGTAGGTTATATGTCTCGAGAGGAGGAGAAGAGTAGGAGGTGGAGATGACCGAGTATAGAGGAGAAATGAGAGAGTTGAACCTCTTAATTAGCCGCAATTACCGCAACATAGCGATGTCGAGCAGAATCGCCAGAGGCTCATTCTCCGTCCTCCGTCCTCCGTCTTCCGTCCCTCGGTTATTCCTTCGTCCTCGCGAGACGCAACCCCTTGGCACCCCATCTACATCCCATCCGCTACGAAGGAGCCAATTTGCGGCTAAATTCAAGCTAATATGCGGAAAATAAAAATACCTTCCAAAGGAACATACGCGCGCGCACCCTTGCCCAAGGACCCGTGCATTGTCGTCGTCGTCTTAGCTCTTTCGCTCCCGAGAAACAATCTCGTAGAGAAACGAGCCAACCTCGGTAAATTGGTGTGTTCTTGGATCTCGGTGCACGTGTTCCTTATACTCAATGCGTAACCCTCGTCGCAACGAGACTCCCATTTTGATCCACGTAGAGAGAACCGAGAAGAGAGGAAGGAAGCCGCGTGATTCGAAGAGTGGTCGGAGGACTGGATGCTGCGAGAAAGGGAGGACCCGAGAGGAGGAAACGAGATTGACTTTGGAAGTGTATGCGCGGAGACGATGAGAGAGGAGGTATTCGGGATGGCGAAAGAGCCGAGTACACGGATGAAAAGAATATGGCCGTAGAGAGGGAGGAGAGGGAGAGGAAGAGCAAGAGGAAAAACGGACGGCTGACATAATGTCAGGAGGTATAGATCGCCTTGGCACTTGGCAGTAGGATGCCAATAGCTCAGAGATTCCCTGTGGTCCAGAGCGTGTCACCGCATGTACGTTCGTACGTCAGTTTGTCCCAGCCATGCCTGAGCATCTGCCCTCCTCCTCCGTCCATCCCCTCCCTCCCCCGCCCGCGCGGTCACAAACAGAATTATTTATGAGCTTGAATGCGAGCCAAAGCTCGTCCGTAAGCCACTAAGACGTTTCTCGATGCTACACAGGATTCTGCGAGGAACGACGGAGTCCGGGGATTCCCCTACGTTCCCGATCCCAAATTCCGAATTTGACGTCCCGAATTACTCACTCCTCTGCGGCCAACGAGAAAGGAGCTATAGAATTCTGAGCCAGTCTGGAACCATCGGAAATTTCATCTTCCTTGAGTGGACAAACTCAACAAGGGGAATATTACCACGGCAACATCCTCCTCCGCCTTCACGAGGCGCCTTTGCTGCTCCTCCTGTTGCCATTTTGCAGCGAGGCAGGACCACGTCCAAGGACACGTCGTAAGATTCTGCTGGTCCTAGCTGGGGAAGTGGTGCTTTCGGAGTACAGAGAGACGGAGGCGAGGATCGGCAAGAAGGGAGAAAGGCAGAGTCGAGGGAAAAAAAAAAGGGATGAGGTCAAATAAGGAAAAAGGGAGAAAACCCGAGAAAGAGAAGAAGATGGGCGGATGGAAACTGAATGGCGTAAACGGTCCTTGGCATTTATACGAAACTCGTAACAGCCAGTGGAAGCTTTTGTTGGTGACTGTCAGATGGGAGGATAAGATTAGGACTGCTTTCTTCGCCGAGCGTCAATGTTACCGAAAGCTCTACTCGGGGGAGGGCACCCCTCGGCTCTAGCGTTCTCGTCAGACCTCGGGGATCTTCGCTCCTCACTCGAGGGGTAGCATCGCAATCACCCTAGTTCCATCTTCCTCCAGTACGCGGCGCCACCAAATGGAATCAGTGGATAAAGCTCCTACGGAGCAGCCGCAATCTATACTTCCACCTTCTCGAAAAGTTCCTCTGAAACTTTCCTCGCGGTTCCATGGCGCATCGTGTTCGAATTTCCTACTCGCTTTGATACTAGAGAAGCGGCTGACAAAATTAAAAGAAACACGACCTGGCGAAATAGGAAAATGACGGGAATCTGGAAGGACGGAAATGGGAAGGCGGCAAAAACAAAGGGACGCGAAGCGGGAAAGTGGCTTGGCGGGCAAAAAAAAAGAAGAAGTGCCGCGTCATAAATGAATTTTTGTCAGTGGAGCCCTCTACCCGATGCATCGACCGTGAAACTATTTGCGTTGCACTCGACAATGCGAAAACTCGCGCTCGCACGCTTTCGAGCCCTCTGTTGCAAATTAATCGAGGCTTATTTTTATGCGAGCGTTCGGAATTTCGAGAGCGCCCAGCCCTACAATGCGTACCTCCCCTCCCTTCTCCTCCGGTCCACCGCCGCCACCCGCCGACTCTGCTCCGTCCTGTCCTTAGCTATCAGCACCACTGGCAACCACCACCACCACCACCACCACCACCACCACCACCACCACCACCACCACCACCGCCGCCGCCGGCACTACTGTAAAATTTCAAATATTTCGAAAGCGTTTGTGTGCGATTAATCCTCCGAAACGATTGGAGTTTAACGTTAATTCGTATCGATTTCAAAGCGATACCGCAGTAGGCAGATAGGCTCTTGTAGCGATTCGAGAAATAACGCGACCCATTCATAACAAAGCTGCTTATTCTCCTGGGATACTTTTACCAGCCGCACAACACCCTTAGTCCGGATTTTCACTTCTTTTCTGCTTTTTTTCCCTGACTCTGCGCCTCCATCGCGATCTCACCTTTTTCGCCCCTTTTTCGTCCTTTAATTGGAATTCGAGAAACCGACCTTTTACGAGGACCGAAACCTTCGCCACCCTTCTCATCCTTTTCCTATATTTTTTTCTTTCTTTCTCAACTTCCTCCCAGCCGTGTCACGTATAGTGTGTTCCTCGTGCGAAAAAGACAAGAAAGAAAATACGCCTATCAAAGAAATTACAAGAGTCTGTAAAAGGAAAAAAAAAAATCGCAACATGATCGTAAGAGGGTGAAAGTGCCAAAGGGGATGTCAAGCAGCTCGTGTTCGTAGTTCGACACGCACTACGTGAGGATGAGTGCAGCCAAGTTATTCCAAAGTGCAAAAATGAGTGGAGCAGGTACAAGGGTGAGAGGTAGTCGGGGGAGGCGAAGGATGTAGTAGAGAGAGAGAGAGAGAGAGAGCGAGTCCAAGTGGGAGAAACCGAAAGAGAGAGAAAGAGAGAATATAGGAAATAGTGGGCGAGGGAGGAAAAGGGAAGCTAAGGGAGGCTCGCCAAGTATCAGAAAGGGTCATCCGAATCTTGAAAGCAGACGACATAAAGCAACCCCTTGGGAAGCTTGCAGGCGACTGTTGCCTCGCGTCTTAGCTCGTGCGATTCCGCGGACGCTCGGGAACGCCGGCGCCTCTGGGCGTCGCGACGGCGGGCGTCCAGGGCTGGCAGGCAAAGGCGTCCCTTTGCGCTCTCCCCGCCAGACGAGTCCCGACTCTACGCTCGGCCGGACGTGACGTAACGTAGCGTAGAACGAACGTACTACCGCACGCAGCATTGTCCGCCAACCGCGGCCGCACGACAGCAGCATCGCGCTCATCGTGACGTCAACATATAAATGCAGTGAAAAAAAAAATATTTTCCATAAATTACGAAAAAAAAAAAATTAAAAAAAATTCTTCAAAAAAGCCAAAAGATCATCGTGAAATCACGTTGTCGTCCCTGTCGTCATTCTTGTCGTCATCGTTATCCGGTTCTGCTGATAAAAGACTCGCAAGAGACCTCGTGTCTCGCTCATCGAATTCCCATGAATAAATAATAAAGTAAAAAAAAAAAAGTTGTTAAAACGTGCCATCGGACGCTATAAAGGCTCTCCTCGTCGGGACTACATGTGGTCGCGAAAGTTTAAAGGGACACCCGATAAAAAAAGCTGCGCAAATAAATCCCTCGCGGTTTGCACGAGTGTGCGATCTGTGAGCGACACGGTAGCCTAGAAACGAGTCAAAGTTTCCATTGACGTTTCGATCATCAGGCGTAAACGTTCGTTCGAGCCTCGAAAGCGCCTCGTGTATCTTTCCGAATAAATTTAAAAGGACGAGGGTGGATCGGACAAGAACAAATGTTCCATTTCGCACGACCTTGGAACATTAGGGATAGACTGAAATAGAGATCGGTAATGTCGCGCGGAACATAAACGTAAACGTGGTCACCTCTGACAGGAGAATCGAGTCACGGGTCACGGGAATCCATCGACGCGTCTCGTTCACGTAAATTAAGGAAGATAAAAAGTGACGTCCTGATAATAAAGTAAGAAAGTGCACCAGAGTGAAAAGGAAGATAAGACGAGCGAGAAAGCATGTGCGATACACCGTATAGATTACAAGGAAACCGGAAATACGTCGATTGATCGAATGAATGGGAAGAAAAGTGTGAGTCAGGTTGAGTACTGTAAATATCCTTTTATAAAAATAAAATAAATGAGACTCCATAGTGGGGAGAGTGTGGAGAGAACGCTGTACGTCCGTTAAAGTCGTGAGAAGGAATCTTCGGAGTCTCGGATAAGTCGAAAGAGTCTTCGAATATAAAAATAAAAATTGGCTGGAGAAGAATTTATTTTACTTCAAAAAATTCACGTTCGTCCATCGGAAGGACACGTGCCTCTCCTGCGAGACGAGGAACGTCCGAAATAATTGATCGAGGGTAAAAAGTAATTCGCCGAGGCGATTAAGAAATCTTTAAGGATGCTGACCATGTCGACGTTGATGATGCCCACGACGATGACCACCATGACCAATCCTGGTCCCATACCGGCTCACACCGTTCCTCAGAAGATCGAACCGCCTAAGCTGACAGCAGCAGCGACCCTCACTCACACGACGACCACCGCCAACAAATCAGGTGCCTCTTTACGCTCAATTTATTATTTTCCACGGTTCGTTCGCTCTGCACTTCCGGCTACTTGTCAGGATCCATCCGTCTTTTATCTTGACTCGAGCCCATATCCGGTTTCCACGAGCGGGACGATTACAGCTAAATTTGCTTATGTCCGCTCCCTTCCTCTCGATCTCACCCCCTTCTCTGAGGATCTTCGAAGTTTCGCCAGCGAGTTTGTCCTGGAAAGTATCGACCAAGTGACTAAGAACAATTCGCTATTTCGTAAATAAACTGCACTCGACAAATTCTCTAGAGAGAAACAAGAATCGTTGATGCGTCGACAAGTGCATGAATTGTTGTTATTGTTTATGTAATCGAACAGGCGATCGTCAATGATTAGCACGATACCGAATCATGTTTGAAATGGAGTAGGTAGAGAGTGACAGTTTGACGTGGAAGTACCGTGACTATAGCCACGTAGGAAGGTCTAACGTTTCCCATTAATGAAGCCCAATAGGAGTGTGTCAGGGGTCAGGGGTCAGAGGATAGTAACACGAGTATGTCACCGCGTATGCTCGGCTTGGCATTCTGCGCGTACATAGCTGCCTCTGTGGAATTTAGGGGATGACGTCGAGGAGCATGGAGATGACATTGGTAGTTGCAGCAATGATCATCGATGATCAATCGGAATAATTGCCACGGATAAAACAGACTGTTAAACATCGAGATCCGCTGACGCGCGCGCGACGTCACTTTCGCGCTCGAGCGAGGCTAATCAGGCAGATCGGGAGCAACCTCCACGATGGTCCTCTCGCGCGGTGCTCGGAAAACGGAGGAAGGGGGAAAGGGGGAAAAGGGAAAGGCTAAGAAAAATAAGAAAACAAAAGTCTGTATATCCATCCTGCTTCTTCCGATATCTGGAAGCGTCTCCCTTGGCGGATCCAATCGAACTTGATCGATTCTTCTCCGTTATTCTCGCAAAGCTCCTCGACGTCGTTTACATCGTGGTACATTGCGTCGCAACGCTCAAACGAGACAGCGGGGATAAAGTCACTTTCTCTCTCTCTCTCTCTCTCTCTCTCTCTCTCTCTCTACGGAGATGGAGATGCGCCTTTATCACGTCCGAAAGTGGAAATCCTTGTCAACAGCAGGATTGGGCTGCACTTTGAGTGACGTTGATCCTCGATGATCCTCCGTGCATTTGGAAAAGTGCATGGCGCTCGGTGCACTTCAATCCAAGTTCGTAATAGACGCGCAGAAGATCAGGTTGGTTGGATAGTGCATGTAAAAATATATATTATTTGCAGTTACCGTAAATGGAGTATAGGTGCTGAATTAATGAAGACGAATGAGACGTATTGCACTATGTCGGATATATAGATATATTAAAATTTATCAAAGTTGTCATCAACGACGGCGTCCCGACGCGAATGCTCTCGTAGTGCCGGAGGACGCCCGACGTCGTTTCATGAAAAACGTAGAGGAGACGTATACGTAGCCAGTGGACGAATTTGGCGTCCCGGCGAGGTTACCAAAGATTCGTCCTGGGATTCAATTTTGGTTGGCACGCCAACCGGCGTCGCGACGTGTGTCTTCACTTACAAATTTCCTTTTTTTCATCTCTTCCATTCCCCCTTTATCTCTCTTGACTCACTTCCTTCGTTCTCGCCATTCGAACCATTCCGCTTGAGGTGTAACTTTCTTATTTTTAGGGGCTCTTTTGATTGGAGCTTGTTTGGATCCTCACCCTTGATTTTCTTCGAATTCTCTTCCTTCCACGTATCCACGATGGCGTCTAAGAGCGAGATGATCCCACCGAACAAGGATATCCCACTTGAACCACTTGGCACGAAAGGTTGAAAAAAGCCGCAACACAAATCGTTACGCGACTTGAAAAAATAAAGATACAAATTCCCTGAGCGAGTGAGAGAACGTGGCTGAAATGTAAGGGAGGTAAGATGATATTCGGGTGTGAGATGAGGGTTGGAACGTGTGTAAGAGGGTGCGATCATTTTGCAAAAGGGGAAAGGAATGTGTCCTTGTATTAGTTATGACGTGATTTTTCGACTCACGGTCACAAGGCGAGTCCAGCTACCGATTCGTTTAACGTTCTCGCTTCCTGCTGGTTTCCTTCGAGGCGTCACTCTGCCCAGAAGTTAGGCTCTCGGGTCGATTCGTACAGTTACGCCAATGTTCTCGAAAGATTTGTTCCTGCTTAGCTGAGATCGAGGTGCTCGAATCTGCCGTGTAGAGACAGTCTCGACGTAACGAGTTGCCTGGCAGAGGAGACGGACCCGACGGAGACGTCTTCACGGACCGGCAGAGGTCCGGGTGAAATATTGGCGCCCCGCTGGAGATGGGCAAAGCGATGTAGAGCAGGCGGATGTATAGTTTTCTTACGGTTAAGGGCAGGGGAGGAATCTCCTGACCCGGGTTAAGAAAGGGGTGCCCAGCTGTCGCCCGATACTCTGGGGAATCGGCAGTAGAAGATCTCCAAGAATCATGTACCGATTCGTTAAGGAATACTCTCGATTCGATTTAAAGGGACGACTTGAGGAAAAGGATAATAGCGATAAGGATCTCGACCAATCAGAATTATTAGTTACCGAATTCGACTACGGTCAAAGTCAGTCTGTCTTGGGACACCGATCGGGGTGCCTCGAGCTGTTTCTCGCGTCCGGATTATTTGTTGTTAGT
>JARQTH010000447.1:89159-120156 GCA_030142595.1 Trachelus iudaicus | reverse complement strand
TGTTCTCTGTCTCCGGCACTATTTGCCTGACGCTTACTCCGACCTTCTCTCCCTCAACCCTAACAGCCTGAGCGGCCAAAGGGTGGACGGCCGAAAATGACGTAGATTAGTTCTCGGATCTTCGTTATCACTGTCGAATTAAGAAAATACGTTATACAAAGTATACACGTAAAGGTGGATACCTTGTGTTTTCCGAATTCCGATATTTAAATTCCAGGAAAAGACCAGGTAACGGGAGTCTAGATAAAAGTTATACCCCCTCCCCTACCACGTAATCCTGTCCTATTTGTTAAATTACACGACGCACTTGACGACGCCGACGTCCCGATGTCTATTGATTATCCCCGAGGGTTAATTAAAAGCACCCGAGGCTCCTTATTTGCTCCCTTTGAGAGATCTCGATCGAACATCATCGCCTCTCGTTCTCATCCTCCTCTCTCTCCTCCACCTCCTCCTGCAGCTGCTTTCAATTCACCCCCCCGCGCCCACCGGATTTCCGCACTCTATACGCCATACTGACCGGGATATCAACTCGGAACCTGGAACACTCTGCGACACATTCGACGCGCATCCTATTTTACCCGCCATCCACCCTTTACATATATGGTACATCCGTGCTTGATATTACATATGTGCTCCCGTGTAACTGTACTCTACGGAAAAAGAAGTATTGGCAATCGGTTACCGAAGCTCGAAGTTTAAACACACTATTGAAAGCTCTTGCGGCCGTAAAGCTGTTTTTGTGCACTCATTTTAAATATGTCTAACTTATCGAACGGCACCTCTACCTTCGTTATTTAAAGCGCTGTAGTCGCAGTTATACAGTGGGGCGGGGGGAGGGGGAGGGGGAGGGGGGGTTGGAGTAAGAAACGAAGACGAGGCAGGGTCGTGAAAAGAAAAGAGATGTTTCTTGAATAAAGCGTCGTTTCTATTATGTAACAAGACTTTTATTAATATCGATCTATCGGTCCTTTGATGAACGGTCGAAGGTTGTTTATAGTTTTATTTGATTCTAATGGTATCGCCAAACGAGAGTGACGTAAGACAGTTGGGTACCATTTGTTACAATGAAAACAATGAAAATCCAATTCCGAGCAAGACGCGAGCTATTGCTTCGACTTGCCATTTACAGTCCGTCAAAAAATAATTTCAGTCAGAATCACTTTGAATATATCAATGAGGTTGAGAAGAGTCACCGTACCACGTGATCCGGGATTCGGGAAGGGCGTGCGAAGACAAAAGGTATTGCCGAGATGCAAAAGAATGTCTGCTCTTGTGAAAATCCACTAAAAATCCCAACGCGCGCCTTTGGAATATAATTCTTTGGCCGCCGAAGGATCCTCTTGGCTGCTACGTAGATAATCGATATAGAAACGGCTTCGGAACAGGTTGGGAACAGGGGAATCGGACTGCCAAGAGTCTTTCAATGGAAATAAGGCGGGGATGACTATCGTGTAGCCATAGAATCGTAGAATAACACAATGTATACATCGAGGTAGGATTGTAGGCGAAACGCCGGCACGAGATAACCACTTAAAATCGGGCAAAAGGCGATAGTCGAGCCCGCCTTAATATTTCTTATTTCTTTACCGGTGGTTATCTGTATGTGTGTATATATATATATATATATATATATATGTATATACATACATACATTTACCTATTGCTCGTATTCCAACAACCGGCCGGATCTAATATCCTAGGTCTCCCGGGTGTCACCACCCAGTTATTTCTACCGCTGTTTTATGCCCTGACACCTACTCTTTCACGCCGAAAATTGGTTTTAGATTATAACAATGTCGAATGCGTCTGGGATGTCCCACGAGGTAGGTTTTCGTGAAACGCAACCCACCTATCACTGGGGAATGGGAAAGTACTTTCTTGGGAGATCAACTACGTCATCCTAACCTCGAGGGTTGTATTATCGAGAATTATTTACATATGGCCTAGCAACGTATAAGGTGCGTCGGAGACGTTTGGCGGTGGTGGTGGAGGGGGCGAGGGGGGGGAGGGGGTTCCCTTTGGAAAATAGAAGAACAAGAAAGAAAGGTGAAATCGATAAGACCATTCCAAGTACAAGGTTCGGGATCGTTTGACCCAGGAAGATAAAATGGACCAAAGGTGGGAGGACGCGGAGGGGGTTGGTTGGGCCTTTTAAAAAATTGATTAGCGGTTTTGCCCGGTAGTAGGTTGGGGTCTGCCAGCATCTCGATACGTTCTGCACGGTCCACGTTCACCGTTTTTCCCAGGCGACGTTCGCTGCCGGAACGACTGATCTCTATTCCCAGTGGCTGGGAAAACTCGTAAAACGGCACTTGGAAATTCGCTGTGCCAAGTTAAACTTGATCGGGAGTTTGGCTTGGACGGGGGAAGGAAAGAGACAGGGGATGACAGGACGAGGCCGACGAGGGTGACCGTCGAACTAAGGCGAATGCTGCTCTCTCTCTCCCTCTCTCCTCGAAATCGGGGAATGAGTTCTCGCTCGGTAGCTACCTATGGGACGCAATAGGAAAAGTACGCAAAAGCCAGAGTAGGGTGGAAATGGCGTAAGAGAGGCAGAGCGTCGAATGATATTGTTTTAGCTGAAAACGAGTCCTCCGTGGACACTTAGAGGACATTTTCCCGTGGGTCGCTCGCAGCCATAAAAACCCAATGTGGAAATATCAAGCAGTTACCCTCTGGCCCTCTCCAGCCCTCCAGTGTCCTCCAGCCCCCTTCAGCCCTACGGATAGTCCCCTCTCAATTCGTTGACTGGCTGGCCGACTGCGTGCTTCCAAAGGAGAAGCTGCTTCGTACTGTTCACTTAAGGGAAGGCACGCCTATGAATATGTTCCAGCTCAAATAATTTTCTATTCCCCATAGAGCTCCTCCAGGGTTAAACGTTAAACGGATTAACAGGAACGAGAGAGGTCTACGGCATATTTGATACAGTACTCGGGACGTACCTACCGCATACATATCTATATGGAAGTTGAGTATGTCCCTACCTACCATTCTTAACGATTCACCAGGGTGTCCACTGGGGATACGCATGCGACTTGGCTCATTGCCTCGTACCAGCAAAATCTGACCCGTTTCCTTTGGGATAAATCTTAAATTTGGCATGCCAACCTAGGACCAGGCATTCCTCCTCCTTTCGTCTGATTCGCCGTAGCGCGACCTATGGCAGTCTTGTCTCGCCGACTCTTTCTTCTGTCAGTCTCTGCGATTCTGATTGTCAGGATGTCTCATTCTTAGGAAAGAGGAACCTCCTGATCCTGTGGGAACATCTTTATGTATGAAACAAGTTCGCGAGTAGGAACGTCTAGGAAATTCCAGAGAATGGTATTTTCAGAAGAGAGGAAAGATGGCTTCGGGCTATAGAATATGGGTTTCATGGGTTGGTAGGTGGCTTCCTCTCTCTCTCACACACACACACACACACACACACTCTCTCTCTCTCTCTCTCTCCCTCTCGCTTCACCCTTTCTTCTCTCCCTCCTCAGGGCTGCAAGAAACATGTTGCTCACGTTTTGACGGTGTTAGTGCCAGTACTTGGGAATGTTACACAGGAGCTATGACTAGTAAGTCCCTTCTTATGTTCCTCTCAGTTAATGGTAGGTGCTTCATGGGTCGCGATGGTACTCTTGTCGCCTGGCTGACTGGCTGGCTGGCTGGCTAGATGGCTGGCTGGGTGGTTGGCTCGTTCACTGGCTGACTCGAGCACACTGCACCTATAATATACCAGACCGGATGCGGAAGTCGTGTTCTCCGCTGAAGCAAATTTCTCACCTGGTCGCGTCCACTATCCACGCATTATACATTACGCTGTTTACTTGTATCGATGTAATGTCCAAAGGGAAAACTAATCCCCCAACTCATTTTCTTCTACCCAATCGAGAAGCCCCTTCCTCCATCTAATTTTTCTACCTTAACCCCTTAGCGATTCTCTTCCCACTCTCTGTCATTCTCCTTTATCTCTCTCCATTGAAGTTAAGATAAGCCAAGCAGGGCCGCAGCGCGCGATACGCTCCAAGAGATTCGACGTCGCTTTGACAAATTCGTGAAACGACTCGCGATCGAACGGTCGACTGTCATGACTCAAACGAGTGAACGTCTCCTTGTTCTCGTGAGCGCCATTTCCCACGAAGAAAGCCTTTAAGGATTCGGATGAAAACGGTGAAGATAACTGGAACGATGCTCTTGATAATGGGATAGGAAACCCATTGGAATAGCGACGCTACCCCGACGTACTGCGACGCCAATGGGGTTAAATAAACGTAACGAACGGGATTGGAATTTTCATGGGAATCATGCGAATCCAGTTTTCTGGGGCCAACGAGCGTCTGTCCATGCAAAATGAAAAGGACACTGGGAGTTAACGGTCCATGTGTATACATACGTATTGCATGTACATCCCTTCGCGTGTTAGGGTCCTTTCGAAAAGGTTCACTCGCACAGCAGGCAACCCTTTAAAACCTTTGCGTGGCTCTCTTCTTTTTTTTTTCTGGGCAATTTGCATGAAGTTTGCAGCCATTAGGCGTAACGCACGCGTCTTCGTTTGCGAATTCGTTATTATCGGCACGGGCTGACGAGCTTCAAAAGAAAAGCGTCTCTCCTAATTGCACTGACGAGCTTCGGCTCGTCTCCTTTGATACAATTAGACGGAGCGAAGGGATCTTCGACTCGAAACTTGGCTAGACTTCCAAAAAGCTTCCAAACTGGTATTTCACTTTCTCCTTAGCAGCGCTGTGGTCCATTTTGCGTCCAGGAGTTAAGGAGTGACGCCTGCAGCTGGTTTAGGAACAGTCGATGCCTGAAATACCGCTCTATACAAATTTGTTTCTAGTTTTCAATGGCACAGGGAAGAGCGAGGTAGTGAAAGGGAAAAAGTGAGAGAGAGAGTGAGAGAGAGAGGGAGAGAGAGAGAGAGAGAGAGAGAGAGAGAGAGAGTCGTGAAACTTCTGAAAGCACAGCGCCACCACGGGAAAGCTCTTCAGAACAAACGTCGAACGGCTTCTCTGCTTTTTCTACTTTTCCTACTTCTCCTGCCTCTCCCGCTTACCCTACTTTCTCCGTCTAACCTGTGAGCTGCCTCTCAATAAGTTTTCCCCGCATTTCCGTTGCCGCTTTAACGAACCTTTCAATCGCGTTAATGACTGTTTCCCGGGTAGTGCATGCCTGTACACACGTCGCGACGCAAGTCGCTCGTCGCGCTTACGTTTACGTCGGGAGGTGGAAAAAATAATGTGAAAAAAAAAAGTATATGAAGATTCTCGTGAGAGCGATCTTGGAGAATTCGGGGTGTCGATTTACAGGTGACAAAAGGTAAGAAGAAACGTTGACACGTGTTCAGTGTATTATCGTGAAAAAGGTACGAGTGGCTGTTCAGGGGTAGTGCCGAAGGGGCTCTATGTATACCCCTGTAGGCGCCGCGGGGAGGTGAATGAATTGCGTGGGGGAGAAGGTGGAGGAGGTTCGAGGGTGCAGGATGAGAAGGTTGTCGGTATCGTGTTTGCTGAAAACAGCAAAGTGGTTGCTCATGCTTAAGTGGATTTTACGTTGGTGAATTTAAGAGGGCAGGTTGGCATAGGCTGATCAATATGCTAATATTTTGATGCCTCCGCTATCGAGTTACGTTTTACGAACAAACAGGCAGGAAGGACTCGGAGGGTTTTCGAAGCCTTCGGGGGAATCCCTGCAGAGCCGTGAACCAATCCTCCAAAAAGGGATCTGGAAGCGGGACCCTGCGCGACGTCGGGACGCTCGGGCTGCGCTACGCCACGTCAGCTGGGGGGGGGGGGGGATATTTGTAGCGATCGGGAATTCGGAGAGAGAAATTGAACAAGGGTGGAAGGGGTGAAACCTGAAATAAATAGTAATAAAGTGAGAGAAAGAGGACTGTCTGTTAGATATTATATATGCGGTCTACCTAACCGCCGATAGCTTCGAGCCATCCAACCCCCCATCCTGCCCCCCTCCCCCCCCCCCCGATAGGTTAACGAGGAAAGTTTATTTGCGTATTTATTACCCTCCACCGGAGACCGCTATCTTAATGCTTCGCCACGCCGCGCCACGCGAACCTACCACGGGCCATGCCATCCTTACCACCCTTATCACCCTTATCACCCTTACCACATCGACTACGGATTTACGTCCACCACCTCTTTTCTGAGAGTCACTTTTTCCCTGCCATTCCTCTCAGCGAGTAGGACTGATTGTGAGTCGCGTGACCTAGAAGAGGACATGCGGTATAGCGCGAGAGGAAGAGAGACGACGAGAGAGAGTAGCAAGTGCAAGAGAGTGCTAAAAATTACGTGAAAAGATGCTGGGTGACGCTGGACCACCCGGTGGATAAGATTAATTAAAATTAGTTATTAAATTGACTCCGATATACCGGGTGTATGGGTAATATCATTGTCGTGGCTTCTTGAGATAATCTCGATAACGGGGAGGGGGGGGGGTCCACTTATCGGATAAGATGGTCCAGAGGACGTTAGACATTGTGAATATCCCGGATAAAGTAGAAGATGCTGCTGGCGCATCGCATTACCCATCCAAGTATCCAGCCATCTTCTGGTTTCCGGGTAACAGCGGGGGTGCCCCACGCGACCTTAAAGATGGTTCCCACTGTGAAATGCACTCAGTCGCTGCTCACTCAGGTTACTCCCAAGAGCGAGTCAGCATCCACTGGCCTCTGGGTTATTCTCTCTGGCTCTGAGACTTCCTCATCACTTCTGATCATCTCCAAACCTAAGTCGATGCCAAGTATTATTTTCATTTTGAAAGCCCCTCCCCCTCTTGGAATTTAAAGATTAAAAAAATCTTCGATTCCTCCATCACCCTTCGTTCCTTTCGTCCCCTGACACTCTTTCTCCTGTTCGTAGCAGTCCGCTGCCATTCGCAAAACCTTCAATGGCTTCCAAGTACATCCATCTACCACCCCGCCGACCCTTGAGCATAGTTATACTCACACCCAGCTAACTCTCGCTTAGAAGTTCGTAATCGATCTACCTCGTCCTTGAAATCCTTTCGTTATTCTAGGAATATTGCCAGGAGCGTCAAAGCGATAAGTTCGCAAGACCTTGTAATCTAAGAATCCCGCATGGGGATTCGGCTGAATGAGAAAATCCTGAACACTATACTACGTATCTTGATTAACATTATTTTTGTTGGAAGGATTTGAAGGAAATTAATTCTTTTTATAAAATTTGACATACAAATGTCCCAGACAAGGTTACTTTGTGCAAAGGACCAAACGGGACCAAACGGAGACAGAAAGTAAAGGAAGACGAGACGAGAGACTCTGGAACATGAATGTTGCTGTTCTTTATGGTTGGAGCTTATCTCAAAACCTACAGGCGAATTCCCATGCGTTTTTGCTTCAGGTAGCTTCAATGAGTGAGTGAACGAGTAAGGAAGGACAGGAGCGCAGGGGGGTTGGCACACTCAGGGTTGCTGGATGAGATGTGAGAAGAGCGAGGGGGAATAGGAATCGATGGAGATAATGCCCATTACCCCTAATACGAACTAGCCTTCTCCTCACCTCCATCTCGTCTATCGCCATCTCACTCACCATCTCGTCCGCCCGTTCTCTCGTTGCCCACCTACTCCCTGGCACCTTCTCGTGAGCTATCAGCGCCGACCCCTTACGTTTCCAGCAGCTCGATGCGATTTGTAACTGACACTTTTTATCACGAAATGCCCAGCATCCACTATCGGACTAACCCCTATAGACCAATGCATACCAGAGAGGCAGGAGATCGAGAGAGAGAGAGAAAGAGAAAAGGATCAGTTTTGGATGCATCCCATAAACCGAAGTTATCATTCGTAATAAAAGTAAAGTATCGCATAATCTCACCAGTCGTACCTGTGCCGAATCTATGGACCATGGGAAACGATCGTCGAGTGATCCGCCCTGTGTCTAAAATATTTACACAGTTCGAACCTTAAAGAAAGTATGAGCCAAAGAAGAAACGGAAGAGAAAACTTTCTCTGAGCTTTGCACCACCTCCCCGTCCCTCTACTCTCACCGCGTATAACCTGTTGAGTGCGTTCGCCGCGTAGCTATATTGACTTTACCCGACGCAGAAATATAGTTATCAGCTTTTGAGAAATTTATTACAGTAAACGATAAGAGACAAACCGATTCGTCTTATCAATTCGAATGAGGCATACACGTAGAGCACAAGCGATACGCGCAGCTGGTTCCCTATATATAAAAGAAGCAGTTATAGTTATAGCTATATAGCTATGGCATATACGCGTACACACATGTGATCTCTTCATCTATTTCTCATTCCCATTGGTCACGCTCACCCACACGAATATCACCAACACGCAACCCACGCGTCTGCATAGTCGCATTGTGTCAGCCGGTAAGCATTTGATATGCTCTCCTTCCTGTCGGCCGTCCACTCTTCTCTATTGTCGGCCGATTCTTTCCCTACGTTTGCAGTCCTTCCCGACTCACAATTCCAGTCTGGAGTCCATTGCCAACTCCGGGCCATTCCTCATGGCCAAGTTTCTCGAGCAGTGCCACAGCAGATACACACTAGGTATACTACGGATACTAAGTATACTAGGTGTGACCAGCTACCAGAGCATTGCGATACGACACCACTTGCATACGTTCGCACTTAGCGATATCTATGCATATAGGTAAAATGTACAGTGTATGTATATAAATATATATATATATATATATATACGCGCTTAACGTAACCGGTTAAGAAACTCTCTGCAATGTCATTTCTTCCGTGCGGGTTCAGCTTTGTAGGTAAAATATTGCATATGTTTCATGGGTTCTGTAGTACCCCGCCGGCAGCGCCTTCCTAACGAAAACAAAGCGTCGTCCTTCTTCGGAAATCTTCGGGTGCGCCCGAGGATCGCGAAGAATTCTCGTCTGCATTTACCCGACGTAAGTTTGACGAAGTTATATCTGCTTGGATTCGTGGCACACAATCAGAGGCACCCGTTGACTCGTGACATATCCGGTCCGACTTCCGGTCCGCGGACCGCACCGTTTCCGTTTGCCTGGCACGGCCGCTTCCCCTCCCGCCCCGCCAGTCCTCGACGATTCCCGCCACTCTTCTATTGTCGTCGCGTTCACTAGCTCGAAACACGCGCGCGCCCCGACACTCGTGAAGTCCACGACGCTGCGTTGCCGTCGCTCGCAGTTAATCACGGTTACGCATTTCCAAGTACGTGTGGTGACGTGGTAGTTTGTAGTTTGTAGAATACGAGTGTCCCGAGCAGCCTCTGATGGAATATAAAAAGCAGTTGTGTCTATTCAGTTCGATGTAAACAAACGAGGGCGATTGAAGGTCGCTCTTAGGATGTGCCAGAACGTGTTGTTACGGCGTATTGCGTGTAGGTGACGTGAAACCGTAGGTGTTTGTGATGCGTGAAAATGGCAGTAGTGCCGGGAAAGAATAAATTGAAAATGGGCAGTGGCGGCCGATATTATGGCGCCTATCTCATCTACGACGCGGCGAACTCTTACCTAGCCGCTTTGCACGGCAAGATGCCTCCCGCAGTAACCGTCACGCAACCCAGTGCTGTTCCCTCGCCTGTCCACGTTCAAAACCCCCGTAAGTTTTATTCTTTTTATTTATGCTTCAGCCTTCTCTCTTAA
This sequence comes from Trachelus iudaicus, assembly GCA_030142595.1. Classification (NCBI taxonomy): domain Eukaryota; kingdom Metazoa; phylum Arthropoda; class Insecta; order Hymenoptera; family Cephidae; genus Trachelus; species Trachelus iudaicus. The sequence continues at coordinate 110,540 of JARQTH010000447.1, read as the reverse complement.
TAGCAGCGTAGTGCTCCTTTGCGAATTTTTACAACGCGCTGCGTAATAAACGTTGGGTTCAGGGCTAAAGCTCACCGGGTTGACCGGAAGGGAAGGAGGTGGCACAGCTTCCGGAAATCGTTCCAACCTCCCTTCCAACTTTCTTGAAAATATTTACCTTAAAATAATATCGTTACACGGTGTTTAAGTAGATTCATTCGTTACGGGTGATCGCGTGTCGCCAGCGCGTAGACGAGATGTAATCGAGCCGTCAAAAGCACGAGTGGTAATGTCTTGAGGTCTCAATCGTTTCACCCGCTAGAATACGAGGGTCGAGAGCTCATCCCGATGATATCGAAGAAGTGCAACCTTCGAAAGAGAGGCAGTATACGATGCGAGGAATAGGCTGCGGGAGAGACGGAGAGGATAAGAGAGTGGAGATAGAGCGTGGTAAGCGTAATACGGCTCCCGTTCTTTTTGGTCTGTCAGGATGAGGGAAGGCGGCGCGCGGATGCAGCCCGGCGAGGAGGGTCGGGGTCGGAAAGACCCTACGAGACGGGATAGCGTGTCTGTTTTGATTTATAAGAATTCGCCACGAACCCCTAACCTAGCCTCCTACATCTTGGCCTCACCTTAGCCTCCTAGATCGGACTAGATCAGCCCCCACCCCCTCTATCCCTCCTCCCCTCCCACTCCACCTATCTTGCGCGTGAATAATAGGTACTCGCCTCACCGCCGCCACCCACTCATCTTCTTTCTCTCTTATCTCTCTTGCACCTTCGCGTCTTTTCCACCTTTTCTCTCGCTCCTTCTACATTTGTTGGATTCTTCTCCCTAGGACTCGGTCGTCTCGCTTCGTTTCCCCGCAGCCCTGTGTTCCGAGTTGTCCTTGTAGGTCAACCGTATTATGAGGAGAATTATTCATGGCATAAAAAAGCGGACATTCGGACAGACAAGCGAGGATCGGAGGTAGTGACGAATCGACGCCGGGCGTCCCGGGCGGCGACGCCCACGTCCAGTAAACTTCGTCTCATCGGCTGCCGAGCGAATTAATCCGCCGATGTCCGGCCCGAATTACAATCTATGCCGACGGTTCATCACCGTCGAAAGTTCGACCCGTCGCTCGTATACGCAGCGAGATAATGACTAATAAATTAATCCTAGGATGACCAGCGAATGTTTTGTCAGGACGAGATTCCCCTGCGTGTACCATTAACCGTGCGGTACTTGTCGGCTCGCGGCGCTAGCGTCCTCCTCCCAAGTGGTGTATTCCAAGTATTCGATCCTCATGGGCGTAGTCGTATTGCTGGACAATAATAATTTCATCGCTTAAACCAGATGCGAGGTACACGTAACCCGACTGGAAATGTAATTTTGAAAATTCTAAAAAAAGGCTTCGTACGACCGATCGCAAGAATGGTCCTATCTCGATTCTTTGAGAATTCTCAAAATTTTTCTCTCTCTCTCTCTCTCTCTCTCTCTCTCACACACACACACACAGCTGTACCGTGTAAAACAGAACGCAAAGGATCGATGACGCGGACACAAGCGCCTCGGTATTCTCGAATGAATCGACGCGATAGGACGGCCGGTGCAGTTGTGCACGTTCTGCATATACCGTATAGGTTGTCTAATGTATGCCCTGGTGCATCCAGGTCCCACTGGTCCCCACCGACGAGCTGGGCTATACGTGGCAGCTAATAACCGGCGATCGAATTATTGCCTTTATCTTAATTAAAACAGAAGGAGGTTCGTAAGCGTGGCCGCTCGTAAAGCGTCTTGCTTTGATTGCAGAAACAATAGCTCGTTAAGTTCCTAGTCAGCGATCTGCTGCCGCCTGTGGCTCCCGTGACTCCCGCGACTCCCCTGAGCACACACGCTCTTCCACTGTCCTTGCACAGTACACATACTCTGCATTCCTTGCAGAAACAGCATTTTGCTTCCGACTTGCAGATAAGGGAGAGAAACCGAGCGCCTCGCGCGTACACGCGTATTTATCGGCGGCTCTAAACATAATAGTAATGCTGTACAAATTTGTTCTATCTTTCGCGTTCGTCGGTCTATTCAAATTATTTAAATTTTATTCCGAGCCGAAGAGCGTTGCGGCGGGTCGGGTGTGAGACTATCTTAAAGTGCACGGTGCACTCGGATTTTCCTTTCTTTTGACACCCTTTTTCTTTTCTTCCCCTCCACATTACAACCACTCTTCACTGCATCCGAAAACCTTAGAACTCTCTCTCTCTCTCTCTTTCGCTCCGACTCTTACCCTCTACCCTGTAAACTGCAATGTATTTTCCCGCAGGCGTTTTCTTAGCTTAGCTTTTCTTGGGTCGCCAGTTAATTACCGGCAGCTTAGGTCTTAATTGTTAATTTCGCGCATTATGTTATTCTTTACTGGGCTCGTTAAGGATGAAAATGCGTTAAACGCGGCCGCGAGGGAAATGAGATTTCGCTGAAAACCGCGAAACGAAGGAGAAAGAAAAAAAGAGAAGAGATGAAAAAGGTCGAGTCGCTCCTAAAATGAAATACCTTCGTCCACCTCGTCTTCCCTCACTCTGCATCTTCGCCTTTTCACCCGGGCAGTTCTTAGAAATGCTTACAGACTGTCGCGGACGCGAAGACTCGCTTATTTCTGCTATTCCTGTGATATCGTCCTAACGGAATTCCAAGTTCTCTTTTTTTCTTCACTATTCGCATGACCGGCATGAGTTTTCGATTTTCAAAACAGCCCCGCACCGGCCACACGTGTTACAAGTGGTTATTCTTTTCTTCAAATTCCCTCCTCGAGCTCCCATGCAAATACACGCCACACGTGCACCAGTGTCTCAATCCTGACAATTTCGTCCTCCATAACGCGCACGCCAATGCCTCGGCTCTATCATACGTGAGCGGGAGGAAGTATAAAATCGACTACTCGACGCAGAGTGAAAACGCATGGGATAAGCGCTTCGCGAGTATCTCAATTTCGTAAATCACGATACTTTCCAATATTCCCAAAGCTGCTGGGTCAGAAGTCGCGTAAACTCGAAGGAAAGCGACACCCTCTGCCAATTTTACGGCGAATTCTCGCGGTAGAAAAAAAAAAAAGAAAAGTATTACGAAAGTACAAGTTGTAGTTACGACCAGTGCCGTATTGTAGTATCCGCGAGATAGGTGCACTCGTCTCGACAGTGGGGGAGACTCGCTACTTTAAAAGATTCAGCGGAGATCGTGTAATATACCGAGAGCGAGAGAGAGCGAGAGAGAGCGAGCTAGTAGGGTTGGGAGGGGAGGAGAGTGAGACAGAGAGAGAGAGAGAGAGAGAGAAAGAGAGAACATCCAGTTCTGTCCTCCCGGCTGTTATAGTCACCGGGCAGGAAGGCAGTCGGTAGTTCGTGGAAGGTATAGAAGGACTCCTTAGTGGAATTTTATTTAGTTGGCATTTTTCGTGGTCGGCAGACTGCTGCTCCTTCACTCAGCTTCCCCAAGAGTATCTCGAACTTCTGGCATCTTGTATGAGAATATTTTGGTCACGTCTATCCCATCATTCTCTCTCAAATGCCGGGGCTTGCAAGCACCGAGTCCTTTGCTCTGAGTGATATTTTGCCATTTAATCCTCTCCCTCTCTCCGTCTCTTTCTCTCTTTCTCTCACCCTCTTCGATCCTCTTTTTCTTTATCATCGTCTATCCCTATGCTCCGTCAGCCGCCCCTGCTTTCCATATTTCCTGTACCCACGAATTCTCTAATTTCCCGACGTCGGCTTCTTTGCTTCCCAGAGATCGTTCGCGCCCTTCGACCCCTTTTCATCCCCCCCCCCCACTCCGCAACCCTTCACCCTGCCAAATCGACTCTTTAGCAAATTAGCGATATCAGATCATTGGTGAATTTGTAATTTTTTTTTTTTTCCATTCCTTCTGCCTAATCTCCCTCCGTCTCGATGAGAGGCTAGGTGGTCCACTAGTCGCTGTAAAGCCACGAGAGGAGGACCGGGTCGACGAACGTTTCCTCTCTCCTTTCAAAGTTTCTATTCTTTTAACCTTTAAAGGTCGAAAAAAATAATTACACACGGGGGCATACATACTACAACGGCGCGGCATTCCGCTCACGGCGGGACTAACTTTATTAGACGCCTATTTATAAACTAATCGTGATTTATAAACCGATCTGAAACAATGGAGAGGCACGCCATGCATCATATTCGCTTAAGACGCTCGCTTGCGAACTTGTTAAGCTTTCATAAATTACGGGAGTCTCAGCGCCTCCCCTCCCTCACGGGATATGCAACTACGCGAATGTCTACGTGCGCGACGGTACAACCCGACTGTGGGAGCGTCGCGACGCCGAGCGTCGCGACTCACGAGCGAAACTTTGATTCGAACGTCGGATTTTCTTGTCCCTAGAAAGCTAAACGTTCCTTCCGTGTTCCGTGAAATAAAGGGGACGATACTGCGCCATGAAATTGGACGACATTGTCACAAGGATCGCATTAGTCGCCGTGGTACGTAGCGTGTTGGAAAGTGCACACACAAGCTAATTACAGGACGACACGAATGCCTTTAATTACTTTTATTCGAGTTTCGACGAAATTTAACTAGGTGAATTTACTATTTGGATTCTACTTCTGTTTTCTCTCCTTTTCCTCTCGCAGCGTACGTATAGCACTCTGTCTCTGTTTCTCTCGCTCTGCCTCCCTCCGGTACGACTTCCAGGTTGTTTCTCCTTCAGGTGGATCCACCTATCTACGTCTAGACTCTTAAAATTAATTCTGGTGCGTCTGGCCAAGGGCTGGCTTCTGGCTATTTTCTGTAGGTCCTATCATTGATGGGAATGCTAATGAGTCCCGAGGAGGGAACGTGGAATGCTCGAATTGCGAAAAAATTGTCAAAAGTCCAAATAAGGGAACGGCTCGGATGACTCTGTTGGATATTGGTAGCGGCGAATAGGAGGCGGAGAAAGAATAAAAATAAGAAGCAGTTGAAGCAGGAGAAAGGTGGTAGCTACTAGCGACTACCTCTCCCGGAGATTGGGTCGCTCGCGGCGAAGTAGATTCTCGTATGTCTTTCTGGCATTCGCAATCGAGTCGTTCCGCGACATTGCCATAATGGAGACGCCTCTTCCGCGACGCTTTATACTTCCATCGAATAATCGCAATTAGAGAGAATTCACTGCTGAGCTCGCAATCTTCTCTCACTCTATATCTTTAGCTCTGCCGTCACTCTGCTATACTTTCTTCTTGTTCCCGTTTGTCCTTTTCTCTCCTTCTTACGCCATCCGAACCTTCTCTCTGAGTCTTGCCTCTCTCACGTGCAACTGGCGTTTGGTAAGGATCCAAGAATGAAAATTGATCGCGCAGTCGGCGCCCAGCAAAAACGGCCTCCCCTATCAATCCTCAATCAGGGGCATCAGGGCCAAACTTGATAGCCCATACTCTCAGGAATCTGATTACCGGCTAAATAGTACCGTGATACTCGCGCGCCCACGCGGAGGTCAGGTCGAAGGGCGTCGAAGAGGACGAAGCAGGAAAATAGGAAGATGTGGGAAGGAGAAGCGTAGGAGGCGTGCGAAACCTAAGAACCGCTCGGAAAAAGGCTCTTTATACGTCTGACTGGAGTTTTTACGAGTTCGTCTGGACGACCTAAGGGGTCAGCACTGCCTGAGCTCAGTTTAGAAGGAGGATGCATCCCCCTGCAGGTTCTTACTTTTTCGTTCCAAGTTCAAAGGGTGAGTAGTGCGCGTAACGGGGGAAAACGGCTCTGAAGGATTTATAGGGAGGATTAAGATGATAATGATGATGATGATGGTTGGGTACAGTTTAGAAGGAGAGGACGAATAGGAAAAAGAAGCAAGTACAAGAAGTGGGAAACTCGTGTTGGCGTTTGGCTGGTATTCGGAAATGGCTTAGGGGGTAAAAGGACGATATGGCTCAGTGTGACGCGCTGTGGCTGGAAACTTCGGTAGGAAGCCCAACCACCTCAGTGGGTAATTCAAACAAGGCTAACCTAGAGTAAGCCGGCGTGGATCCATAAATCGGTAAAACGAGAGCAAAACGGCTAGATTGAAGAAAGTTGGGGGTAATAGATAGGGAGGCTAAGGCGCCCCGTAGAATACAGAATGAGTGCAGAAGCCTCCGAGTCACATATTCTACCGAGTGTTTCAACTCGACCTTTAATATCCCCATATCTCTCTCTCTCTCTCTCTCTAAGATTTCTGCATCCTCGCACTTACACTCGACTACCGCTTCCGCCGGCATCCTTTCACCGTCACTCGATTCCTCCAATATTCCAGGACTACCCAATTCGCGTGGAGACGTTTGAGGAATAACTGAATTCGATTCATCGAATGGCCCAAGAGGCACTCTAAAAATGTCCTGGCGCCTATAACCATTGATTCTTGACTTCGGGAAACACCTGGAGTCTGACGGCTCGACGAATTAAGGAAGATAAAGTTGGTAAGGAAAGATGAAAAATGCCAGAGGAATTCTCATTGCGGCGACGCCTTGATTACCTGAATTTATTGGAGATCGTTCCAGGAACGAGTGAGTCGCAATACTTAAAAATCTTCTCGAATAAAGTCGAATCTCACTGGTCTCGGGCGAATAAGAGCTGGAGATCGTTTCGAAGGTGGCTGCTCGAGGTAGTTGAGAATAGTCGAAGATGGGAAAGGAAATAGGCGAAACCCGGTAACGTTCCGGTAGTTCACATTCGGCTTCTATCGGATTCCCATCTCGTTTCTCAGCTGGAATGCATCTCGCGTTCACGAATCGTGTCTTGAGTCCTCCTAAAAAAGCAAGGGAATTAATAGCTGCGAGAATAGAAGCAATAGAGGTAGCCAGGACCCGTGACGGCAGCTCTCTAGATTGGTATCAACGGTGATCACGAGAAATCGGGAAAATCGTTGATTTCGATGAAAATGGGAAAATCGGATAAACGGCGAGATAAGAAAAGTTTATGTCTAATTGAGAAGAGTAAGAAGTCAATTGGTCCGGACTAACCTTGGGAAGCTGTCGAATCCCTCGTAAAACCGTACGTGTTAGCTCGAACGAACCCTCCTCGCGGTGGCTGCTGCTCTTGTTCTATATCCATTTCTGGGCTTCGTTCAGTCCTCGTGCTCTTCCCACCGAGGCCAAACTGAAATATAAGAAAATGACGACAGGGTCGCTGAAACGAGGGCGAAAGTGGAAAAGAGTGGAATTGGGTAGAAAATGGAGCGTCGGTGCGGGCAAGAGACAGATTATAATGTGCGCTTGAGTAATACCTATTGGAGAAAGGGGGTCGCCGGTATTAGGAAAAATTGGCTACGGACCCTGGATCCTAATAAATTATTGTCTTCGAAGTGGGATTCGCCGAGGTTTCGCCCAGTTTCAGCCCTTGTGTAAACGAGGGATTAGCCTAATTGACAAATTTGTTCAAAAGCAACGCCAAAGCCGCCCATCCTCCTAAGCGGCTGCGTCCCGCTCATCCGCACTTCTCGTGTTTAGCAAATATCCAATTGACCTGAGTTTTCCCTGTTTTCGTGTATTACTGGAAGGGCTGTCGGAATAATTGAAGGATTTGGTACGTATCGCTGTGTGGAGATTCAAGCGCGACGCACGAGATCAGCGTGCATCCAGGATGAAGCTGGATCTTACTTGGCAGATCCAAAATGGAAAATGCGCACGTTCTCGAGGAATATTAAATATTACGATACGCAGAATGAAAATTAATTTGAGCGAAGACGAGAGAGAAGCATCGCACCAAATTCTCATCGAGACGTCGCAGGGGGTTGCATTCGATATTAGGACCGGCAGCCGCAAAAGTCGTAGCAGCCGTAGTAGCATTGGGACACACTGCCGTGGAGGCAGAACCAGTAGACAGAGTTCAGTTTCATAAATCCTCGTTGGCGTAATTTGACTTACAACGTTTTTGCCCCCCCTTTATTACCTCGCCCTTGCGGGGGTAAAGCTCGCACATATTCGTGGCAGATTTTTTGAAGGGATGACTCCAGCCTGTCTCGTTTCTTCTGATTATTCTAAACGCTACCTTGACTTCGCCTTCTTCTTTCCTCGTAGCGTCCCTTTTCCTACGAATCTGGCCTCCCTCTGGCAACCCTCGGTCCTACCCTCGGGGCCAACCTTCACGACCCGCCGCCGACCCTTCTACCAACCTTTGATAAATCCTACGGGCCGACGTCTTCGCGGTTCCTTTCGCTTTTTCTTGCCAAGAGGATATTCCGAAGACCTGCGGAGTCGCAAGGGCTTCCACTGATGCTGACTCCCAGGGCGACCCACTGCCACCCAACGCGCATCAGACTAATTCTTGAAGAAATTACACAGGGTTCTCGTTCATCCGATAGCTTTCCGATTCGACTGGCGGCTCCGCTCGGATCGTGTTGCGACCAATGTCCGAAGCCCATTTAAGCTCGGGAACAATGCAATAATGAAACTCAAATATTTTTAAGCCCGGCTACGTGAAAGCCACTGGGTATGCACTGTAATACGTTTGGGGCCGCGTGCACCGCGCATAGTAAATGGATCGACCAATATTTGCGGGCTTTTGGCAAACAATCAAACAAACAGGAACTGTTCGGCATGTTCGAACACTAAATGTTAGTTAGCGCAACTCAGGTGTGTGTCATTTCCATTAGTAGTTGCGGTGATTGTCTGGCCTATAACGGGTCGGCTCCCAGTGCTATGTTCTAAGTACACAATAGCTAACCCCACTTGTGCACCTAACCCCTTTCGCCAACGCGATCCACCCTTTGGATACGCCACAGGCCACCCTTGAACGAGCTATACGTATCATGGAGGCACTTCGGTGCGCGCCGACGCCTCCCGTAAACTGCTTTTCAAGCTCGCATTTCCAATTTCCTAGTTTTGCATTATTGCGATTTTCCAAAAATTCAAGATCCGCCAGTTCCTCTTAACATCAGTCTCGCAATAGCTGCGTACGATCTTCGGAATGATTGTTCCTCTCCGTCGATGTGTCGATTAGCTTCGTAAACGGGAATTCGCGACTGTTGCCATTTTCGTGCGATGCATTTTCGCGAAGTCAGGCGCTACGGGACGAGACGAGAAAATGGATGCGATAATAGCCGACGCTCTCAATTTTGTGCAATTTTTGCGAAATTCGCGATATCCGGTAAAACGAGCTCTCGATGATCCAGGTCCGAGGTCATTGATAATATTAGCTCGTCCTAGGAGCAGATATTAACAAAAAGGGTACCGCGTTAACGCGGTAGCCAACCTTATAACACACACGGAGAACGTGCTAATATTTCGTCACAATTTTCCAGCGCAATCACTGACCCGTAAGGCAGCATACGCATATAGCGTTAAAATTGCCACGAGATAATTCACAATAGAATTAAAGTATAGAAATAATTTGAAAACGTTGCCGGTACTACCAACTTCGGTCCACGAATCAGTGAGAACCAACAGTCGCACGTCCAACGGTGTAGACACGACAGTGGAGATGCCCGCTGCAGTAACCGATTGCAAATGCGTCGCGCGAAGCGTCGCGACGCCCAGTGAAACTCGATAAAGAAATAGATCCGGGCAGATGGTGCTGTTAGTACGGGACAACGTCGTTCGCTTAACGAGCACCGAGAAAATAATCGCACCCCGTCCGCCCGATGCCTTTACGTACTAACGTAACACGCGTACAGTCGAATCCACATAACTCAACCTGCTATGACCCACATCCAACTAATTTTCAGATAATTAATATTTCACTCGTGGCTTTGTTCCGCGCGAGTTAATTTCGATTTGGCCACGTTTCAGTTTCCTGCACAGCGGTTGGATTGCCTGACTGTGTGAGTGGATGTCCCCCTACCCCCTACCCCCCCGCGCACCACCCCCTCCGACTCCCCGACTTCCTGCCTCACCGAGCTCCTCTCTGCCCGCGAAAAGCTCTGACCAAATTTTAACACGTGCGACTCCGTTCCCCCCGTCGCCGCGCACTCGTCGCGTCGCAAAAACTTTTCCCCGGTGACAATAAACAACCGCAGACGCTGCGGGGGGAGGAGGAGGGACGCTACTCGCGTAACGAGAGCCACTCGTTACGTTTGAATTCCGTTCGCGTGATCTTCTCGAGAGGCGGAGACCAGGATGGTGGTTCGGGGTGGCAGACTCTGGGGAAGTCGGGGAACGAGGGGGTAGAATGACGCGACCCCCAGCATCGATATTCGACCCTTGTACCGGCAATCGGATTCCCCGTAACAGCCGAGCGCGATCGGATAAAGTTTCTTTCATTAGTTTTCAACCTAAGTGCTCAAAGGTTCTTCCAGGCCCTCGTTGTTGGCAAATGACTTGAATGTCTTGCTTCTCGTATCACTGAGAGAGAGAGAGAGAGAGAGAGAGAGAGAGAGAGAGAGAGAGAGAGAGAGAGAGAGAGAGAAAGAGGGAGAAGCAGTAGGGTAAGGGGGTGGTGGTGGTGCTGGTGGAGGAAAGATTAATTTGGATTAATAATTCCTATTGACAATACGATACCCTTAAATTTTGACTGACAGCCACACCATATATGTATACATGTACAGCCGTGATACGTGCTTACGTAACCGACTCTGTGACGGAATAGAATTTCTCCTTTTTTCGTTGTAAAAATGTAGCTAGGGTAATATCGATTCGGACGGTTCTCGTGAATTTTTATACTACAGAGCCCGTCCGCCAAAAATATTTCACGAAATGAACCGAGCATCCCTCTCCGTTAGGATAGGAAGATAGGAGGATGCTGGAGAATAGGCAAGAAACTGTGGCGTCGGCGTCGACCTCGTTCGAAGGCAGAGGTGGGAAGCGTCTTCGCGTCACCAGGAAATGGCGACCGTTTCCTCCCCGTGCCCAAGCTCCGCCGTCGCTCCTCGCAGCCACCCCCTCCCCCCGTCCCCCTTGTCCCTCCTGCTAAAGATTTAACTATGCAGCGACTCTCAACCTCGTAATCCCTAATCCCTCGCACGAGATAGAAGTCAATCGCATAAAAACTTAAATCATTCCAGCAGCAACTCTCTGTGCGAGTCAAACTTTGATTACATTGTCACGTAAAATTACTCGCAGATCCTATCAGCTAATTCCGACTGTCAACCTTTCCCTATGGCAATCGCCTTCGCGACACCCTTTACCTGTCCTCAGCCCCTCGTCCTCGGAGTCAGAGGGGAGTCCTTATCGCCGTCTCTCGGGGAGCTAGAGCGAGAGCGCGGGCCGAGGAAAAATTCTCCAGGACTCGAAGACTTTCTTCCTGGCTGTTTCGCAAGGCTCTTACGTGATTTCTCGATTTTATAATGCGGAAGGAAGAGAAGTTGACTGTGAGTCGATCGTGATCTCGAACGAGTGGCCAAAGTGGACGAGATTGGGCGGAGAGAAGGAGAAGATCGGACGATCGACGTCTTGGTAGCAATATCGTAATTAACCGTAAGTCGATGAATATGAAATCCGGCTGTGGAGCAGCAGAAGGTAACGGAAGGAAGAGGAGGATCGAGCAGCGAGGGAGAAAGAGAGAGAGAGACAGGAGTGGAGTGCCAGCGGAGTTTGCACAAATCAGACTAACTTAGCTTAGTGCCGGTTCCTCGATTCCACGATTCCTCAGTTCTTCGATTCCATGGTTCTCGGAGTCTGCTCCAGAGCCAATACCAAGGCGGGCTTCTCTGCTCCAATAAGCCAAAAGATAGGAGCAAATATTGTCAAGGGGGGATGGAAGAGGGACGTGTACGGCGAAGATGCAAAAAATCGGTGAAAAACTCGCAGACTGAATTGCTGAGTTAGTCGTAGAACGGCTAGGAAAATCTGTAGGAGGAGAGGATAGAGAGAGAGAGAGAGAGAGAGAGAGAGAGAGAGAGAGAGAGGCGGGAGAGGGGTAGAGAGAAAAAGAGAAACGCTGGTGGCGGTTAGTCGTTCGGATGCTGATGGTGATGCTACTGTGGTTCGAGGGATGCTAGGGCTGCCAGAGGGATGCTTGGGATACGAAAGAGGGTTGCGGAACTGAAACAGAAGAAAAGAAGAGATAGAGCGATAGCGAGCGTTTCTCTCCTATGGGAGTGAAAGTGGGAGAGCAGCGTCAACCAAGCTTATTTGTCTTGACGCGAATTTATTTCCCACGAAAAAAAGTCCCGCTGACGGCCGTGTCCGAGTCCCGCGGGACGCTTATCCCAGTTTGTTACGTATGAACGCGGTGACAAAGAAGACAAGATCTCCGCCCACAAACGAGAGGTCATCCCGTCTAGGTTCTCTACCCTCTTTCTCAACTCTTCGACTACTTTCCAGCTCCTTCAACGCCATTCTCCCCTATCCCTCCACCCCCCAGGATCCTCCCGAAGAAAGCAACGAGATAATGCCCGACCTCGGGACGGAGGTTTACGAGCATCGAGAGTAGCAGGAATTCTGAAATCGTGCGAGGCCCGCGTCGTTAATCCTACGCCGACCTCGTGTCCTCGATGAAAGATCAGAGGTCATAGGTCTCTTCTCACCGTGAAAAATGTCTCTCCGTGGGAGTGAGACGTCGCGATGCAGCTGAATATATATAAAAAAAAAAAAAGAAAAAAACGAGGCTCGCGTTATCACCGAAGCGTCACTGTGTACTTTTGAGGGATCGGTCGCGGAGGGACGCGAGTAACAAGTAACGAGTAGCGTGTCATATTCGGATAGAAATCGGTGAGTGGACCGGAAGGGAGGCTGGAGTAAAATTGATGGGCACCGTTGTCTGGTATTTATCGAATTATAGATTAATTGAGGGAAATAATCGAGGCTGGTGCATCGGCACAGAAAATCAAAGCTTTGTACGGTAGCGTAACAACGTTAGCTCGAGCATCGCGGCTCCACGGCTGGTTGATGGGGAATGGCCTACGGAGTGTATGAATGCGCAGTTCAGGACTGACGTCGACTATGGTCCAGCCTGGCTGATGGCAACTAGTGGCAACTCGCGCGAGTGCGTTCAAACAGACGCGAATTCTCGTTAATCCACAGGAGGAAAAAGGCCGCGCGCGTCAACGCGGAACTTGCCTATCTCCCCTGCCGTACATAATGCGAATCTCAGTCGCCCAGCTTCTCCCGAAATTCCCTGTTTATTTGAACGATCAGTGGCAGCCGAGAACTTTTCCCGAGAGGCAGGATGCTGCGGCTGAGGAGTCGCTGGATGGTTAGGAGGGTGTAAGAGGAGGTCTTAGGGATCTACATATGTATACTACTATACTTTTACGCAGATACATACCTTTTTCCAAAAAAAAAAAAAAGAAAAAAAAGAGGACTCAGTCGCGGGTCACTGGCAGGCTCCGCTTCGCTTTGCCATCTTGCTCCTTTCCTTTTCTTCTTATTCTTCGCTGCCGAGTCCTTACTTCCCCTTCCCGTGGCCTCATCTCGTCCTCATGCTCAGCCTTGTAAGAGGCTGGGTAGGCAGTCGCTTTAATTCGGGACACCTAGGGCGCCTTTCTTACTCGGCAGATTAGGGTGGGTAGGCGGATTGAGTCGGGAGGAAGATAGCACGGATAGAAAGCACACACACCCTCACTCACCTTCTAGCTCACTCCTCTGCCTCCCACTTCGGATCACTCGCCGAGAAAGGATAGGATGACATCGGGTGAGAGGAGGGAGAGGGGCTGGGGGACTCTAGGGGTTACAGGCCGAGGGGAAGGTTTTCTCGGTTGGTTAGAATATGTGGGGCTATCCAGGATGCCGCTCACGTGCCTCTAACTGCCACGGTGTGTCTGTTCTCCACCCTCCTGCACATTGTGAGTTATACTTTGGACCTATCACCTATACCATCCTATACCTATTCGCCAACCTACCAACCTACCAACCTACCAACCTACCAAACTACGTACTTGCCTACTTACACGAACCTGAAGAACGTACAGGACGTCGAACGTAGCTTCCCAAACGACTTCTTTGTTCTTCCCACGGCGTTTCGAATCGATCCGATCGGATCGATTCTCATCTGCAGGAATATCCCGATCCTCCTACTGCGAGGAAACATCTGGACCAATTGGAAATTAATCTCTAAACAGAGTCCAGCCATGCAGTGGCTCAAATCCGTATGACTCCTCGAGCTCTTTGAAGGATGAATGAGAAAAACTGAAATTACTAGGCTACGTAGGGAGGTGGGTGGTTCCGGAGGTACAGGCAGAGGGACTCGGAGCTCGGATCCGGAGAAGAATTAGGAGGATGAGAAGGAGGATGAGATTTCTGAGAGATAAGCGCAATCACCCGTAAGGAAACATCGATGGTGAGACTTATTCAAAGCATTACTCAAGCATCGCCCCGAGCCAGCATATCGATAGCCTCGCGGACCGAAACGAGCTGATATTTGTCCCGGACTCCTCCGCCTCCTCCGCCTCCTCCTTTTTCTATTTTCTCCTCTTCCTTCGCTTTGCTCACGTGCTGCTCCTCCTGTTCGTCCTCTCCCGGTTCCTTCGTATCGCTTCGATCGCCAGACGGAAAAAAAGGTCCAGGTTATCCTCGTAACGACGCGAATCTTCTTCCCATCGTTATTCAAGCAGCAGATTTCACGGTTTTGTCATCCAATGATTCCCACTCGTCAAACTTCCATCCACCTATAACCCATACGCCGGTGCATAAATGCATATATAGGAAAGATGCATAATACATTACTGGTACACGGAAGCGCAGATTTCATCTCGACTACACTCGATAGGAGGGTATCCGCAGCCGGTGCGAAATTTCAAAAACCGATTTTATTCGCACCCCTTTTCGGAGGGACAGCCGACAAATTAATTTAGTGCGCCAGTAAAATAGTGCCAGCGTTACTTCGCCCTGCGGTTTATTAACGAAATGTAATTATATTATCGCCTGAAAAACGTGACTACGTTCCTCTTTCTTTCATCTCTGCCATTACCACTGTCCTCGCGCTGATTCACTCACTCTCCCTCTCTCTCTCTCTCTCTCTCTCGCAGTTTTCACGAAGAGAAAAGAAAAAAGAAAAAAAAAAAAGAAAGGAGGAACTGTGGCATCGTGCCCAGTGTACTCGCAAAATAGCGAACAAACGTTGCTTCCTATTCTCTCGATCTCTTTCTCCCGCGTTCACCCCCCCCAACGTCCCTCCCTCCCCAGCCCTCCCGCTCTCTGTCTCGCTCCGTATTCACCATTCACCCTAAGCTGTGAAATCGTCACTTGGCCACATCGTATCATCGACCACCCTCATCCCGTACAGTAATATTTAATATTTTCCCTCTCGGCAGCACTCGTGTCAGCATAATGCGATCCCAATATAGTTGGGTACACTGTTCACTGTATATCGTACAGTACACCAACGTACCATACTCGGATAGAGTAGAAATCATATGGGCACGCACGTACCCACTATCTACGTTATATACGGGCTTGCAGGCTGAATTTGAAAGATACACGCGATCGACGTGGGTTAGATCGTTATAATGTTTCCATTAGTATTGTTCTTGGGCATATTTATCACAGGGAATTTTCTGCTGTTCAATGCCCTGTGGTAGAAGCTGCATCTAGATTGTTCGTTGACAGCACGGGAAAGAAATGCGAAATTTTATCGGGACGGATCGGGAAGGTCTACAGGGTGGTCACTAATTCGAGATGCGTTTAAGGATGCGACGAGGCAGGCGTAGCCGGTTAATTCGTGATGGAGGAACGTCTGGGGAAGCCTCGCAAAGTATCGAGTCCTCTAGCGTGACATTGATCGGTCCGAGGCGCTTACCCTGAGCTTTGTCGAGTAATCGCATTAAAGTTTAGCCGCGGTGCAATTCATAATTCCATTATTAACGCCCGCAAAGCAAAACGGGAGACGCTTTATTCGCGTAAGAGTATTATAAGTACGCGCGAATTCACAGTCAGTTCATCGCGCGACACCTGCTCTCCGTTCCTGGTCCATCGGTAAGCGCGGAATTGAACCCTTTGGGATTTTCTGGAGCGTGGCTTTGGAGTCTATGAAAAGTGAGGAGAACAATTGGGAATGGCTGAGGAGATTTGGCAACGTATCGGGGGATGCTGCGACTGTAGCTACGGTGTATGGAGGAGTTAGGGTAAGCGGAAAGTGATTCGTCGAACAGAAATACTTTTGGGTGGGCCAGTGGGTGGGGCGTGAAAGTCCGCAGGGACAAACTTTAAAATTATACAAAACTATTTAAATAGACGCAGAGTAGCGCGGGTGGCTGGAGGCTGGATGGAGGTAACGGGGGTAGCCGGCGGTGTGGCCCCCTCGTTTTTACGGGTAAATCCATCAATTTGAAATGCAGGCAGGAAGCGGGTAGGTGGGTGGGGGGTGGTCCTGGTGGATAGATTGGCGAGAGGTCGGACGAGAGACGGAATACGAGTGAGAGAGAGAGGAAGGGTAAATGAGTGAGGGAGAAAAGGTAAGAGTTACTGGGGTTGCGGGGATGTCAGATCGTTGGGTCAGGCGCGGGGGGAGGGAGGGGGGGGGCGAACTGCACAGAGGGAGACGGAGTGGTTGGTTGGCTGTCGGAGTGTGAGGTTATGTAGGCGGCTACGTGGATGAGGAGGAGGGAACGATGCGAGAGGTGCGAGAGGAAAAAACACGGGGGATGCACAGGGATGCACGAGGGGAGCGGCGGAGGCTGCTTCGCTATAGAATGCATTGAATCGCGCCGAAATAAAAACAACCCTTTGAATGTTTTATATTGAAGCTACACCGACCGCAGAACCACGGGAGAACACCCCTCGGCTTCGAGCCCTCTGCCCTCGGGCCTCCAGCCACCCCTTGACTTTCTGCCATTCTTTCTTCGCTCCTCGGTCAGCACAGCCTCCCAATCTACTCTTAGCTCTCGACCCTCGTTTTTTTTTCCTTGCACATTCCCTTCGCACCCCGATATCCCATTCCCCCCTCCGTCCCTCGGTTTCCGTAATTAACGAAAAATCGACGGGCTTTACACTCGTGTGCGATTTTCCTGCGGATACCGCAGGTTTACTTGGTTTTCTTATTTTTCATCCTGACTCATAATTTTGGTTGGGATACTCATTCGAGTTGTCGATTAGTCCACTTTTCTTTCCAACAGCCTCCACATAGCATCGCGTCCCTTCGATCTCGTTCCCTGTCGTTAGCAGTTCTCCAAAATCCGAACGCTGGCAAACTCGTGCGGTGCAAACCGGTCCGGTAAACAGTAAATGGCAAATGGTAAATAGTAAATCGGTACACCTACAAAATAATGGATGATATTGCCCATGCGGAGGCGAGACCGCTGGCTGTAAATAGCCGAGGGAATTTCGCCAGGAGGCAGGCGGCTGCACGGGCATTTAAACTTGCATTATTTACTTTAAATTTCATTCAACAGACCCAGCATCCCTCCCAGCTGAGAAAGTTCCGCAGAGTTTGTTGCCGAGTTTGGTACTCATCCATGTCCTTGATCCGCTCCCTGCTAATCGGAAAACAATACAGACCCCCACGCTCCCCCTAGGTGGACGGACTATGGGATTCTACACTTTCTCCCAAGATTTCACATTGTACTCGCTCTCTCTCTCTCTCTCTCTCTCTCTCTCTCTCTAGGGCTAATCGCCTTCCCAACGCCTATCCCTTCGTGCGATCGGATGACTCCTCGAAAACCCTTGACCAAACCCTTCTGCGTAGTAAACCTCCCTCTCTGGTGTGAAAGGTCGCGCGCAAATGGCTGTGGGAAAATTGTCGAGAGAAAGCTCTTCGATAAATGGCAGCATCGACGGCTCGTCCGAGGGAAACTTTCTCCGTCGGCATCGCCGAAAAAAAACGGCGAAACCGATAGCGATTAAACTTGAAATAGACTTGTTCGAGGCTTTAACGGCGTCCCGACGTCGTCCATGGGGTTGGCAGCTACGACATAACAGCCGGCTGTACGGGACTCCCTTTTCTTTTCGCCGAGACAGACCGAACTGCTGTTCCTAAGGTCGATTAATTTTTTTTTTTTTCATAAGAACTCGAGCTTATTGCCATTTCCAATTCGCGTTGAACCATTTCAAACTCTTCCTCGTTCTCTTCCTTCCTTCGGTTCATCTCTGTCCACTTGCGATCAGCAGCCTCTGTCTTTCTCCATCTGTCAATCTCAAGGAAAGGTGCAACAGGATGTGTCGAAAGGATTAGACAGAAAGAAAAAGAGATCGCGAGTGGATAAGGACAGAACGATAATGGCATTGTCTCTCTCTGTAAAAGGATGTAGGTTGGGTTTTGCATTATCGGCGAAGATTTGCCGATGGTCTGAAGGGGAAGGGAATGACGTAGATACATAAGCGCATCCTCGCTAGATTTCATAATAGTGTGTATCAGCGGAACACGGGCGTGGCAGGACGGGTGTTCAATAGTATACAAGACCGCTACACGGTACCCAATTATAGATATCTCGAGCGAACTTTAGGGGGTCTATAGCCCGTTCGTCGTAACTCGGCAATTTATAGCACACGTGCCTGATTTTCCACTCCCAGAGCTGGAACGCTTTAGCGAATCGAGCCAAAACTCATCCCTTGTAGCCGAGCAGTGAGCCAGCCATCCAGCCATCCTCGCCCTGGTCCACCTCCTCCTCCTTCCCTTTGGCACCCCCGTGTGCCGGCAGCGGTTAGTTTTCGGATATGGCTAATAGTAATTCGTTTCAGTTTCGGCGCTCGCGAGTTTGCGCTCGCGCACGGGAAGCTTCCTAAATCATCAGATAATTACTTTGGTAATTAATTACAACTCTGTTGGGTCGTGGACCCACCCTCCCAGTACCAGCGAAGAGTGAGCTTACTAACAAACGAGCCCTTCTGCTCGGCTCCCTCCTCCCC
Organism: Trachelus iudaicus; assembly: GCA_030142595.1. NCBI lineage: Eukaryota > Metazoa > Arthropoda > Insecta > Hymenoptera > Cephidae > Trachelus > Trachelus iudaicus. Next base: position 91,896 of record JARQTH010000447.1, on the reverse strand, counting down.
TCTATCCCCATCTTTCCATTCATTTCCTCGTTTACCAGAGAATCTAGTATAGGTTTACTTATCCCTGGTACTTTTCCCCTCCTCCCATCCTTCTCCCATCCTCCCTCTGTCACCAACTTCAGTCATCTCATCCAGCTCACATTATTTTTCATATTATAAATCACTTATCAAGTTTTTCCTAAAACAGCTCGTCCCTCGTCCCTTCCGTTATGTTTCTGTGTTCCGTTATGCTTCCCTAACTGGTCCGTTACCGCAGCCCATTACCCTCGACTCATCTCATCTCGTCTCGTCTTCCATCTCGTGAAGGAACAGCGGTGTCCAACCGCCTTCCAGTCCCTTCGAGCAAACTCACGCAACCTCCGTCAACTTCCTGTCTCCCAACAAATTCGCTTGCAAACTCCGAGTCCGCCGTCTCCGCTGAGTGAAAATTACATGAAAATCGAGTTAGATCATATTCAGTGGGTCAAGTAGGACCAGCTGCTGATACTTACTCCGATATATCTTATCTGCTAAACTTATGCCAGACTGCACCAAGTGACTGTTAGCCAGTATCTAGCCTCAGCAGCCTATGGGTTCCCGAGGAGGAAAGCGGAAGACGAATGGCAAGAGTTGGCCCCTGCACGTCACTCTGCGAGAACGGGGAGCGTCCATTAGTTAATTGTGGCTTCCTCGAGCAGCAACGCGCGACGCCGACGCCAACCGTCGCGTCTCTCTGCTGCTTTTCTCCGTCCATCGGACACCTATAGATTTGTACTGTACGCTGTACGTGCAACATCCGCGTGTCAAACGGGACCAAAGGATCACGTGTGTGTACCAGCGCACATGTGGTACACGAGCCATACAGCGTCTGCACGGTAGAATTTGAGTTGACTGAACGACTAGGTGTAGAGTATCCAGGGGCTGCGGGTAAGTTTGACAACCCCTAGATGCTGGGCGCTGATCAATGCAAGCAATCAGTCTTGCCACGACAACCCCTACATGACAGCTCTTTCAGTCCCATCTAGAATATCCTCCTAGCCATCCACCTTGGCAACCTACCACTTCCCCATTACCGAAACCTTAATTGTTATAGTCACTACGCAACGCGGACATAGTTTCCATTACGTCGTCCACGACCTTAGCGACGCCGACCTCGTCGTCTTTCCTTTCGTCGGTTTTTTCGTCTTTTTTTTTCCCCCTCGGTACACCCACCACTCGGAATATTGGCTGATCGTCAAGAAGAAAAGAGACATTCGGATGCGGCGGAGAAGGAGCAGTTAGAAACGTTCGGTTTAATAATCATGTGGATATCGCGGGAGTCAAAGAGAATGTCTGAGGGAAGCTCAGGATGGTTCTGGTAAAGTATCGACAGGAATAAGGGCAGAACGCGTGTCAGGGACTCTCACTGGCGTCTTCTCCGAGGCGATAATGTTGCAAATTTATATTCCGAAGGCGAACCGACGAAGCTGCTGAATGTGCACTCTTGGCCGCTGTCGGGCACCCCCCTGGGGTGCTGGGGAGGTGATGGGGGGGTGATGGGGGGTGGCAGCCACCACTTTGAACCCTACTCTAACTCCCAGCATCTCGACTAACCTCCCGAGCCAGAGTCCAACCATGCTTACTGCTGCCACTCACAAATTGACGGCCAATTTTTCACCGGGATCGTTCTTCTTTCTTCTACAATTTTTTTTCTTCTGTGTTTTTTTTTTTGTTTAAACTCAAATATTCTTTTTTACTTCTGTCACGCTGCTCTCGACTGGGTCGATCTCAATTCATCCCTTCGGTATTCCGGCTCCCTGTGCCTAAAATGATTACGAGTAGAGATAGTTGGATCGAGTGAGCGGAGAGAAAGTGATCGTCGGAGTGAGCGAGTGAGGATAGAAAGAAAGAGAGGAAATGAGAGAGCGCGATAGGCGTTGGCGGCGACGGATCGGCCTACGATATGCTTACACGAAAATTAATCACAACAAATTAATTCGAGTTTCTTGTCACAGCGGCAAGAAGTATAATTTTCCGGAGGCTTCGGCTTCCTTTTTGCCGTTTACGCCCTTCTCCTTCCCTCCCTTCCCCGCAATGTCGTTCACTCTCTCCCTCTCTGTTTCTCACTCTGCATTAACATAATGAGCAATTAATCACCGGAACGCGTGACGATGTCTTCTATAGAGTTAAGCAGCATTGGCACACCCTGCGCCCTCCAGCCTCCACCCTCCGGAGAATTATATGGACCCACGTGGAACCGTGTGAAGTTGCCACAGGATGCCATAGCATCGACGTCGTCCCACATAATATTCGCCGGGACGGCATGGGACGGAGCGGAGGGTGTGTTTAGGTAGTGGTTAAGCGAAAGCACGGCAGATGCTTTCGCCCACGAGAGTTGGGTCGCTGGGTCGTTGGGCCTTCGGCGTTGGGTCTCTTTGCTCGGTTGCTTGGTGACAGGCTTTTGTGTTGCTTAACCCTCGGTAAGCAACCCTTGCAAGATTCCGCGGATATTAGTTCGCGGTATGATGCGACATTGGGGGTTTAACCATCCCCTGCTAACCTGATTGACACAATATAATAAGGCGTTTAAAGGAGATTACCTCCGACGATGAACCTCCTTGCGCCTATTGTCGATTCTCTCCTCGATTCAGTCTGAACTTGCACTTCGGCTCTCTCCCTTTCTCTCTCGGGTCTCAGCCGCGCGCCGTCTCTCTCTCTCTCTCTCTCTCTCTCTCTCTCTCTCTCTCTCTCTCTCTCTCTCTCTCTCTCTCTCTCTCTC